>ML418945.1:4453-88012 GCA_005239525.1 Nicotiana knightiana | reverse complement strand
ATATATATATATATATATGGATCAGGTTTCACGCCTCAGCGAGATATATTGGATCGGGTTGCACGCCGCAACGAGATATATTGGATCGGGCTACACGCCACAGCAAGATATGTTGGATGGAGCTGCACGTCGCATCGATATAGCGCTTGGGCTA
This sequence comes from Nicotiana knightiana, assembly GCA_005239525.1. Classification (NCBI taxonomy): domain Eukaryota; kingdom Viridiplantae; phylum Streptophyta; class Magnoliopsida; order Solanales; family Solanaceae; genus Nicotiana; species Nicotiana knightiana. The sequence continues at coordinate 87,858 of ML418945.1, read as the reverse complement.
TAGGAGCCCCTCTGTAGTCTGCACACCCCCAGTGAGCGCAGTCGAATATATATATGGATCGGGCTGCACGCCACAACAATTATTATATGATACCTATTGAGCGTGAGTACTGATTGATGAAAGTTGAGTCATGAGTGACTGAGAGGCTTTGCCCAAGAGGCTATATTTATGAGAGGCTATATTTGTGAGAGGTACTTTGCCTTAGAGGCTATATTTGCGAGTGGTACCTTGCCCGAGAGGCTATATTTGTGAGTGATACCTTGCCCTAGGGGCTTATGTTTATGATACTACTGTTTCCACTCTTCTTTACACGGAGCCTCTATTTATAATGTTGAATAAATGTTTTATTTGAGATTTTTGGGAAATATTGGAGTTTTTACAAAATGTTCGAAATTTAGATTCCTGATTAGATTCATTTATTTCCACTATAGTTTATGTTATGATATTTCATTATTTTTATGCTCGGCATTGCACTCAGTGTTTAGTTATGATTGTTACTTACTGAGTTGGCGTACTCATGTTACTCCCTGTACCTTCTGTGCAGATTCAGGTATCAGGGCTGAGTGAGAGCTGGTTTATTCTCTTTGGAGCATTTCGGAGATTGCGAGGTAGCTGCACGGCGTCCACAACCTTGCCTTTCTCCTTCCTATTTAGTCATTATGTTTATTCTCAGACTTGTTTATATTAAGCGAACATTACCTGATTTTGTATTTCCTTTTTAGTTGCTCATGATTGATGACTTCGGGTTTTGGTGTTGTATTTAAATGTTTTACCTAACTTTATTTGTTTTGAAATGCTAAAATGGAAGATTTATGAAATACTAGTTAATATTGAATCAAACGAAAGGTTTCTTATGTTATGCATAGTGAATTGGCTAGCCTAGTACCACGATAGGTGCCATCACGGCCATGGTAGTTTTGGGGTCGTGACACATTCCAATAGGACTAATTTGAAAATTGCATCTCTTAAACTTTCTCGTAATCAATTCAGACAAAGTGTAGTCCCCTAAACAGAGTTTCTTCCAGTAAATTAATAAGACAAATTCAACATCTCAAAACTTATCACCTACTATATCCAGTTGCAATACCGACTAATATTGGATATTGTGTTATTCACCAAATATTTCAGATAATACATGTTAATGAATCATGGTTAATTGATAAATCTTATAGTATACTAGAAACGCCCTAATAGAGAAAAACCTAACAATTTCGATTCAAATCATAAATCTAAAGCAACATATACACCACTTATACCCAAAATATTAAAGAACAAAGAAATGATCTTAAAAAAATCAAAAATATCTAAATTAGAAAAGAAGAACTTACAACTTCTTCGGGTAGCGATTTTTTACAGTGTGCCTTTAGCGAAAATAATTTCTCGCAATTGACGCTAACTGAGAAACTGATTATATGAACACGCTCAAGGAATCAATCTTTTCCAGAGAATCTGCCAACAAAAAACTTGCTTCTAAATGTAACTACTGAATAAACCAAAGACTCTCATAAAGAAAATGCATTTAAAATTAAAATCAAAAAGTAAGACCCACAATTTGTTGGCATGCAAACAAAAACCACAAAGAAAATTGAAAATCTGAAAGTAGGCTGAAATAGGACAACTTACATAGATGGCAGAAAGTGAAATTTGAATCACAACATAAGAACCCTAAGCCTATAACTCGTTAAGACGCAGTCGAACAGTTGTTGTTCATAATCAGTTAGAGCGGGTATGTTGATGTTGGGAACCCACGATTCTGAAGTTAGGACCTCACGATTCTGCTACTTTGGTTATTTAATTTACTCCTCAACACTAAGAAAGCTAAATCTCACCCATGGCTAAGAACCCTAATTGCACTATTTATGGTGGAAATTTGGCTGAAAGAGAAAGAGAGAGAGGGAGAGAGAGAGAGAGAGAGAGAGAGGGAGGGAGGGAGAGAGAGAGAGAGAGAGAAATTGGGAGTAAAAGTGGGAGATGAAATTGGGAATGAAAGTGGAGGAAGAGGAAAGAATTGGTTTAGACTTTAGAGTCTGATAATATTAAGGAACGAAATTGGGATTTACATTCTTTTTTATCTTTTACTAAGAAATAAGAGTAAAAAAATATTAAGGAAAATATATATTGGCGGGTAGCAAAATAGAAGAGGGAGAATTAGGAGGGACCCCATAACCATCCCCATAGATAATTTTTCCCCAATATTGTGCTAATAGATAATACTATTGCAATGTTTTTGACAATCGTTGTTATAGTCGCTATATGGCAACGGTTCCCAGGTTATGGAAAAATTTTGATTATTATAGTGTATCGAAATCCTCCAGACCTTTTGGCAATGGTTAATAATGTTGCGATATATACTATATGGCAACAGTTCTGTTAACATTGCATAAATTTTCGTTGCCATAGGCCTTATTTCTAGTAGTGTAAGTACCTAATTTCCTTGTTTGTGGGTATCTTATTTTTCTCCTGTGCTTGATTGTGGGCTTTGACCCCTTATCCTTTTCTCGTGCAGCCAAGGCTTCGCCTCCTCCTTCGGTCTCTCACATTTCTAACTGGGTTAGTCGGCTCCTCCCTCACATCGTAGGTGTCACGACCCAAAATCTTAACTTAGGTCGTGATGGCGCCCAACAGTGGGGTCAGGCAAGTCGACTCCCAATTTACTAAAGATTCCTTCTTATTAAATTAAACACTTTAATATATACTCAGTTTTTAAACCTTAAAACATAATTCGACAAGGATAAATAGCTAGTTTTAATCAAAACAATCATGAAGAGGCGTGAGCCAATATATGTACAAACTCGAAATCCATAACAACTATCACGTGTGTGCCAGGAACTAGTGTCACAAGTCCTACGGGCATACTAACAGAATATACAAAAGATATAATATACAGTCCCACTGTCTGAAGGAAATAGACGGGAAATAAGCAAAAGAATACCCCATGGTGCTGCCGGAGATCGCTAGGAGAAAAGGAGCTCACCGTGAAGTCAGGTCCGTCTAATAGCAAGTCAAGCTCTGGTCCGACAACCAGATGCATCATCCTCAGAACCTGTACAATTAAGTACAGAAGTGTAGCATGAGTACATAAATATATATGTACCCAGTGAGTATCCCACCTAACCTCGAAGAGGTAGTGATGAGAGGTCAACATGACACTCACTAAGGTCCAACGATATAATTTAACAGAATATTTAGAAACGGTAGGCATGTAATGGCTGTGAAGCAACAAATATATATGTAAGGTACTGAAATCCAAGAAAGTACTGGGAATGAATAAAACAATTACCACTTCACTTTCCCCCAAATATCTGTCAAATCAATATCCATGAATTTAGTAACAAATAAATCATACGCATGCAGTGTAAGGATAACCGGCCAGAGTCACAAGATAGTCATGTACGTGCACTGCCGAGGTTCGAACGGCCCGAACCATAAGTGCACCTCTCCACAAAGTACTCCCATCTATGCACTGCCGAGAATCGAACGGCTCATACCGAAAGTGCATCTCTCAATCCTCTCTATGAACTACCGAGGATCGAACGGCCCGTACCAAAAGTGCATCTCTCAATCCTCTCTATGCACTGCCGGGGATCGAATGGCTTGTACCAAAAGTGCATCTCTCAATCCGCCGTGGCATATGGCCCGTTTCCATAAGAGTGGGGGGAAATCACACTCCGCTCGCGGAATGTAAATTGCGAAGCGGTCACATGCATACTCATTATTCCTTTTTAAATTACTTTTCAGTGAACAATTCTTTACAAGTTTCTCAAATTTGCACGACCTCAGGATAGTAAGAAACATGTCACATTTAATTTATTAAGCATATAGTTCATATCAAGTAAAAACACAAGGCATGATGTGGGCCTAACTATTCGGACATAATAGTAATAGACGCTACATACAGACTCTCGTCACTTTGTACGTACGTATCCCCCACAATTATCACATATAGCATTTAAATCACCTAGGGCGGACAGTTCCCCCTTACAAGGTTAGAAAGGAGACTCACCTCGCGTCGCACCTACTCCTCCCGTCAAGAATGCGCCCGAAACTCCGAACTCGACACCCACGGACTCGAAACTAGCCTAATGTTATACAAATATATCAATTTATATTCAAAGCATGAAATTCTCCTATTACTTAGCTAAATTCACCATTCTTGAAGAAATCCCAAAATCCAACCCCGGGCCCGCATGCTCGGATTCCAAAAATTCTCGAAGGAAACACTCACCCATAGCCTAAGGATCATTAATACATGATTTTTACTTGATTTCATATCTAATTGACGGGTAATTTTCTAAATTCTCGACGGCCCTAAAGTTACTCCCCAAATTCATAAATTTTCCACTAGTTAAGTAGTTAAATCCTACTAAGAAGGCATGCATTAACCACTTTAAGATAGAATTTACTTACCTTTCAGTGGTTGGGTCGTTGAGCCCTTTTCCCAAGCTCTCAAGGTGTTCTAATGGAGGAAGAAATGAAGAAATAATGAAGAATCCTGTATTTAAGAAACACACTGTCTGATAGTATTTCCGCACCTGCGGTCTCGCACCTGCGGTCTCGCACCTGCGAGCGAAGGCTCGCACCTGCAGAAATGGACGAGGAAGCCTGGGCCCGCACCTGTAAAGTGGAGACCGCACATGCGGCTCCGCTTCTGCGAAACTTTGTCCGCACCTGCGAGAAATGGCCTCCCCGCTAGGGGTCTCACCTGCGAGGCTGGGACCACAGGAGCGCTCCCGCACCTGCGACTGGGCAACCACACCTGCGGTCAACACCAGAACAGGTGCACCAGCAGCTATTTCAGCTAGTGTTTGGCCTCGTGTGGTGTCCGGGAGGCACCTGGGCCCACCCGAGCCCCCGTCTTAATATACCAACAAGTCCCAAATCATAACACAGACTCGCTCAAGCCTTCGGAACACCCAAAACAATGCTAAAAATCAAAATCACACCTCAAAACCCCTAGAACCAAACTTAGGAACTTTCAGTTTTCTTGACTTCGCTAACAACGCGCTGAACCGACCTATACTACTCAGAATGACACCAAAGTTTGCAGGTAAGTCATAAATGGCATAACGAAACTATTCCCGATCTCAGAATTCTGTTCGGACCTCGATAACACAAAAACACGTCCCAAACCACAATAGGAACTTAAGGAACTTCTTATTTTAATATTGGGAGAAGAAACGCTCCCGTGTCATCAGAAACCCATTCCAAACATACGTCCAAGTCTGAAATCATCATTCGAAGCTATCGGAACCGTCGAAACTCGATTCCGAGGTCGTTTACTAAAAATATTGACCGAAGTCAAACTTGGCCTTAAAGGCCAACCTTAAGGAACCAAGTGTTCCTATAGCACTCTAACCACTTCCGAATCCTGGACCACCAGTCCCCACAAGTCATAAATTATAATAAGCCGCTAGGGGAAGTTTCATTTAGGCGAACGGGGTCCGATAATGCAAAATGACCGGTCGGGTCGTTACATTCTCCACCTCTTAAACAAATGTTCGTCCTCGAACGGGTCTAAAACCATACCTGAAGTGCTGAATAGGTGTGGATATCTGTTCCGCATGTCCTCCTCGGACTCCCAGGTCGCCTCCTCAACTGGTTGGCCATTCCAATAGACCTTTACGGCAGAAACTCTCTTGGACCTCAACTGGCGGTCCTGTCTATCAATAATAGCAATTGGCTCCTCCTCGTAGCCCAACCTCTCATCCAGCTGAATAGTGTTGAATCAACCACGTGAGAGATGTCGGCGTGGTACCTCCGGAGCATAGATACATGAAAAACTGGATGAACTCCTGATAAACTGGGAGGCAAGGCCAGCTCATAAGTAACCTCCCTCACTCGCCTCAACACCTCGAAGGGACCTATAAACCTCGGGCTCAGCTTGCCCCTCTTCCCAAACCTCATAATATCCTTCATCGGCGAGACCTTTAACAGAACCTTGTCTCCCTCCATAAATGATACATCACGCGCCCTCTGATCCACGTAACTCTTCTGTCTGGACTGTGCTATGCGGAGCCTCTCTTGAATCAACATCACTCTCTCCAAAGCATCTCTCACCAGGTCGGTACCATATAACCTAGCCTCTCCAGGCTCAAACCACCCGATAGAGGAACGACATCGCCGACCATAAAAAGCCTCAAATGGAGCCATCTCGTTGCTGGACTGGTAACTATTATTGTAAGAAAACTCAGCCAAAGGCAAGAACTGGTCCCACTGGCCTCCGAAGTCAATCACACATGCCCTGAGCATCTTCTCCAATATCTAAATTGTACGCTCCGACTGACCATCAGTCTGAGGGTGAAATGTTGTGCTGAAATCTATCTGGGTTCCCGTCTCACTATGCAACGCTCTCCATAAATGCGAGGTAAACTGAGGACCTCGATCTGATATAATGGACACCGGCACACCGTGCAACCGGACTATCTCCCGAATGTAGATATGGGCCAACCTCTCAGAAGTATAAGTAGTAGCTACTGGAATGAAATGCGCCGATTTGGTCAATCTATCCACAATGACCCAACCGCGTCAACCTTTCGCAAGGTCGGAGGCACCCCAACCACGAAGTCCATAGTGATGCGCTCCCATTTCCACTCAGGAATGGGCATCTACTGAAGTAGGCCTCCTGGCCTCTGGTGCTCATACTTCACCTGCTGGAAATTAAGACACCTAGCCACATACTCCACAATGTCCTTCTTCATCCGCCTCCACCAGTAATGCTGCTTCAAATCACAATACATCTTCGTAGCACTAGGATGAACAGAATACCGAGAACTGTGTGCCTCCTCTAGAATCCACTTCCTCGGGCCATCAACATTAGGGACACATAAGCGGCCCTGAAGTCTCAGAACACCATCCTCGCCAATAGTAACCTCCTTGGCCCTACCCTGAACCACTTCCTCCCGAAGCTCTGCTAAGCACATATCATAGGACTGCCGGGCCTTAATCTCCCCCAATAACGAAGACTGAGCAACCACATGTGCTAAAACTCGACAAGGATCTGAATGGTCTAATCTCACTAGGTGATTGACCAAGGACTAAATGTCCAAGTCTAGAGGTCTCTCCTCTACTGCAATATAAGCCAAGCTACCCATACTCTCCGCCTTCCTGCTCAAAGCATCTGCTACCATATTTGCCTTGCCCGGATGATAAAGAATGGTGATATCATAATCCTTCAAAAACTCAAGCCACCTGCGCTGACTCAAATTAAGATCCCTCTGCTTGAATAAGTGTTGCAAGCTACGGTGGTCTGTATAAACCTCACAGGACACTCCATACAAATAGTGCCTCCAAATCTTAAGAGCATGAACAATCTCCGCCAACTCCAAATCCTGCACAGGATAATTCTTCTCATGAACCTTTAGCTGGCGTGAAGCATAAGCAATAACTCTCCTTTCCTGCATCAACACACATCCCAAACCAACACGTGAAGCGTCGCAATACACTGTGTACATCCCAGAACCGGAAGGCAATACTAGAACTGGTGTTGAGGTCAATACTGTTTTGTACTTCTGAAAGCTCGCCTCACACTCGTCAGACCATCGAAACAGGGCATTCTTCTGAGTCAATCTGGTCAATGGAGATGAAATATAAGAGAACCCCTCCACAAATCGGCGATAATAGCCTGCTAGGCCCAAAAAGCTCCTATTCTCTGTAGCAGAAGTAGGACGCGACCAACTCTAAACTGCCTCGATCTTTTGAGGATCAACCTTGATACCCTCTCCGGATACCACATGCCTCAAAAATGCCATGGAATCCAACCAGAACTCACACTTGGAGAACTTAGCATATAGCCTCTGTTCTCGCAAAGTCTGGAGTACAACTCTCAAATGCTGCTCGTGCTCACCCAAGCTACGTAAGTAAATCAAACTATCATCAATGAAGACAATGACAAAAGAATCAATATACGGCCTGAACACCCTATTCATCAAGTCCATGAATGCTGCTGGGGCATTAGTCAAGCCAAAGGACATCACCAGAAACTCATAATAGCCATATCTCGTACGAAAAGCAGTCGTCGGAACATCTGAAGCCCGAATCCGCAACTGATGATACCCCGATCTCAAATCAATCTTAGAAAACACACGAGCACCCTGCAACTGGTCAAACAAATCATCGATGCAAGGCAAAGGATACTTGTTCTTAATGGTAACTCTTTTCAACTGGCGGTAATCAATACATATCCGCATGGACCCATCCTTATTCTTCACGAATAGAACTGGAGCACCCCACGGCGATACACTCGGTCTGATGAACCCCTTAGCTAACAACTCCTCAAGTTTCTCCTTCAACTCCTTCGGAGCCATACGATACGGAGGAATAGAAATAGGCTGGGTGCCTGGAGTTAAATCAATGTAGAAGTCAATATCACGATTCAGAGGCATGCCCGGAAGGTCCAAAGGAAATACATCAGCAAGCTCTCGAACAACTGGCACTGAATCAATCGTCGGAGACTCGGCGGTGGTGTCCCACACATAAGCAAAATAGGCCAGACAACGCTTCTCGACCATATGTCGAGCCTTCAAGAATGAAATAACCCATCTGGCTGCACTAACTGAGGAACCCCTCCACTCCAGCCTAGGTAACTCGGGCATGGCTAAAGTAACTATCTTGGCATGGCAATCTAGCACGGCATGATAAGGAGATAGCCAATCCATGCCTAAAATAATCTCGAAATCAATGATGTCGAGCAATAAGAGATCTGCTCGAGTCTCAAACCCACAAAATGAAATCATACAGGACCGACAAATTCGGTCTACAACCACAGAATCGCCCACGGGAGTGGACACATATATAGAAGAACTCAAGTACTTATGAGGGACATCCAGAAAATGAGAAAATAGGACCGAAACATAGGAATAAGTGGATCATGGATCAAATAACACTGATGTCTCTCTGCCACATACTGTAATAATACCTGTGATCACGGCGTCTGAGGCCACTGCATCTGATCTGGCCGGAATGGCATAGAATCTAGCCGGAGTACCGGAAGACTGAGCTCCACCAGAGTGAACAGGAGCTGCCTGACCTCACCCTGACTGGCCTCCACCTTTAGGACGGCCCCTTCCGACCTGTCCTCCACCTCTAGGTGGCTAGACTGTTGGTGCCGGAAACATCAGCTGATAACCCTGTTGTATAGCCTTGCCCCGAAACCTGGGACATTGACTCCTCATATGACTTGGATCTCCACACTCGTAACAACTCCCAGGTACCATAGTTTGCTGCCCCGAAGAAGAACCCTGAATGGCCAGAGGGCGATGAGAGCCCTCTGGAATAGCACTGAAGTAAGGGTCGGAGGATCTCGGATGACTGGGATAACCACTGGGTGAACTCTGAATGGCTGGAGGACAGTAGGAACGCTCTGGCATGGTGCTGAAATAAGGCCTCGTTGGAACACCTCGGGGAGGTGGTGGAGGTGCTGAATATAAAGGCCTGCTAAAATGACCTCTGCCCCTAGCTGGGGCACCTCTAAAATCTCTAGAGAATCTATCCCTCTTGTCCTCCTGCCCCTTCTCCCTGCTCCCTACTCCCTGCTCCATGCTCCATGCTCCCTGCTCCTCGACCGATACCCCTCAATCCTGTGATCAATCTCTACCACAAGCTGATAAGGAGTACCCATCTCTACCTCTCGAGCCATGGTGGCCCTAATACCTGGATGCAACCCAGCCACAAATCTCCGCACTCTCTCTGCATCAGTAGGTAGTATCATGAGTGCATGGCGAGACAACTCTGAAAAATCTGGCCTCATAATTCGTCACTGACATTTGCCCCTGCTCTATCCGCTCAAACTGATACCGCAGCTCTTCCCTATCAGAAGGTGGAATATACCTATCTATAAACATCTGCGTGAACTGCTCCCAAGTGACAGGAGGAGAATCTGCTGGCCTACTGCGAATATAGGACTGACACCACCTACGAGCTCTGCCCTCCAACTGAAAGGTAGTGAAATCCACTCCATGGGACTCTAGTATCCTCATGTTGTGCAGTCTGTCCCTGCACCTATCCACAAAATCTTGGGCGTCCTCGCCTCGATCACCCCCAAAGACTGAAGGGTGCAATCGGGTCCATCGATCCAATAACTTCTGCGGATCGCCGTCCGCAGCTGGTCTGGGCTCAGGTGCTGCTACCGCAGGCTGGACCCCACCCACGGGCAGTGTACCCAGGATATGATGTAATGCTGTTGTCTGGCCTGCAGCCTGTATAGTAGAGGTCTGGACTCCCCCTCCCTCCTGAGAAGTGGCAGGATCTGCTGGAAATAAACCAGCCTAGGACATAGTGTCCATAAATCTCATCATACGGCCCATGAATTCCTGGAAGCCTGGCGCCGTCATGAAGTCTACAGGTGCAGGATCTGCTAGAGGCACCTCGCTCATCCCCTATCGCGGGTCGGTGCCCTCCCCCGACCTCTGCCGCGGCCTCGAACAGAGGGGGTAGCCGCCCTTCCCGGGTCTGAAACATCAGATGCACGCGTCCTCACCATCTGTGAGAGAGTAGAAGAATGAATTTAGTAAATAATCGATTGCACGATAGAATAAGAACAAAGAGAGGTTTCCTAACAACTTATAGCCTCCTGAAGATAAGTACAGATGTCTCCGTGCCGATTCGGAAGACTCTACTGGGTTCGCCCGTGACTCGTGAGACTTACGTGAATCTAGTGCTCTGATACAATGTTTTCACGACCCAAAATACTAACTTAGGTCGTGATGGCGCCAACCAGCGGGGTCAGGCAAGCCGACTCTCAATTTACTAAAGGTTCCTTCTTATAAAATTAAACACTTTAAGATATACTCAGTTTTTAAAACTTAAAACATAATTCGACAAAGATAAATAGCTAGTTTTAATCAAAACAATCATAAATAGGTGTGAGCCAATATATGTACAAACCCGAAATCCATAACAACTATCACGTGTGTGCCAGGAACTAGTGTCAGAAGTCCTACGGGTATACTAACAGAATATACAAAAGATATAATATACAGTCCCACTGTCTGAAGGAAATAGACGGGAAATAACAAAAAGAAAACCCCATGGTGCTGCCGGAGATCGCCAGGAGAAAAGGAGCTCACCGTGAAGTCAGATCCGTCTAATATCAAGTCAAGCTCCGGTCAGGCAACCAGATGCACCAGCCTCAGAACCTGTACAATTAAATACAGAAGCGTAGCATGAGTACATAAATATATATGTACCCAGTGAGTATCCCGCCTAACCTCGAAGAGGTAGTGACGAGAGGTTGACATTACACTCACTAAGGTCCAACGATATAATTTTAACAAAATATATTAGAGACAGTAGGCATGTAAAGTCAGTGAAGCAACAAATATATATGTAAGGTACTGAAATCCAAGAAAGTACTGGGAATGAATAAAACAATTACCACTTCACATTCTCCCAAGTATATGTTAAATCAATATCCATGAATTTAGTAATAAATAAATCATAAGCATGCACGGTAAGGAAAACCGGCCGGAGTCACAAGATAGTCATGTCCGTGCACTGCCGAGGGTCGAACGGCCCGAACCATAAGTGAACCTCTCCACAAAGTACTCACATCTATGCACTGCCGAGGATCGAACGTCCTGTACCAAAAGTGCATCTCTCAACCCTCTCTATGTACTGCCGAGGATCGAACGGCCCGTACCAAAAGTGCATCTCTCAATCCTCTCTATGCACTGTCGGGGATCGAACGGCCCGTACCAAAAGTGCATCTCTCAGTACGTCGTGGCGTACGGCCCGTTCCCATAAGAGTGGGGGAAAATCACACTCCGCTCGCGGAATGTAAATTGCGAAGCGGTCACATGCATACACATTATTCCTTTTTAAATTACTTTTCAGTGAACAATTCCTTACAAGTTTCTCAAATTTGCATGACCTCAGGGAAGTAAGCAACATGTAACATTTAATTTATTAAGCATACAGTTCATATCAAGTAAAAACACAAGGAATGATGTGGGCCTAACTACCCGAACATAATAGTAATAGCTGCTACGTACGGACTCTCGTCACTTTGTACGTACGTAGTCCCCACAATTATCACATATAGTATTTAAATCACCTGTGGGGATAGTTCCCCCTTACAAGGTTATAAAGAAGACTCACCTCGCGTCGCACCTACTCCCCGGGTCAAGAATGCTCCCGAAACTCCGAACTCGACACCCACGGACTCGAAACTAGCCAAATGTTATACAAATATATCAATTTATATTCAAAGAATGGAATTCTCCTATTACTTAGCCAACTTCACCATTCTTGAAGAAATCCCAAAATCCAACCACGGGCCCGCATGCTCGGATTCCAAAAATTCTCGAAGGAAACACTCACCCATAGCCTAAGGATCATTAATACATGATTTTTACTTGATTTCATAGCTAATTTTGACGGGGTAATTTTCTAAATTCTCGACGGCCCTAGGTTACTCCCCAAATTCCTAAATTTTCCACTAGTTAAGTAGTTAAATCCTACTAAGAATGCATGCATTAACCACTTTAAGATAGAATTTACTTACCTTTCAGTGGTTGTGTCATTGAGCCCTTTTCCCAAGCTGTCAAGGTGTTCTAATGGAGGGAGAAATGAAGAAATAATGAAGAATCCCGTATTCAAGAAACACACTGTCTGACAGTGTTTCCTCACCTGGGATTCAAGGACCGCACCTGCGAGCGAAGGCTCCACCTGCAGAAATGGACGAGGAAGCCTGGGCCCGCACCTGCGGAGTGGAGACCGCACCTGCGGCTCCTCTTCTGTGAAACTTTGTACGCACCTGCGAGAAATGGCCTTCCCGCTGGGGGTCGCACCTGTGAGGCTGGGACCACTGAAGCGGTCCCGCACCTGCGACTAGGCAACCGGACATGCGGTCAACACCAGAACAGGTGCACCAGCAGCTATTTCAACTGGTTTTTGGCCTCGTGTGGTGTCCGGGAGGCACCTTGGCCCACCCGAGCCCCCGTCCAAATATACCAACAAGTTCCAAATCATAACACAGACTCGCTCGAGCCTTCGAAACACCCAAAACAACGCTAAAACTCAAAATCACACCTGAAAATCCCTATAACCAAACTTAGGAACTTTAAGTGTTCTTGACCTCGCTAACAACGCGTCGATATGACCTATACTACTCGGAATGACACCAAATTTTGCAGCAAGTCATTAATGACATAACAGAACTATTCCCAGTCTTGGAATTCCGTTCGGACATCGATAACACAAAAACACGTCCCAAACCACAATAGGAACTTAAGGAACTTCTTATTTCAATATTGGACGCTAAAACGCTCCCGGTTCATCAGAAACCCATTAAGAACATATGCCCAAGTCCGAAATCATCATACGAAGCTACCGGAACCGTCGAAACTCAATTTAAAGGTCGTTTACTAAAAATATTGACCGAAGTCAAACTTGGCCTTAAAGGCCAACCTTAAGGAACCAAGTGTTCCTATAACACTCTAAACACTTCTGAATCCCGGACCACCAGTCCCCACAAGTCATAAATCATAATAAGCCATTATGGGAAGTTTCATTTAGGGAAACGGGGTCCGATAATGCAAAATGACCGGTCGGGTAGTTATATTAGGGATTCGTGAGTGGTCAGGTTTCTTCAAGAAGTTTTGTCCTGCTCTCCCTTCGACTGGAAAGTTCCTTCTACCATCGGTGTCTTAGCCTTCTTCTTTTTTTGTTTACCTTTGTTGACCTTTCACTTTCCTTGTGTTTTTGTAGCTTCGGCAAGGGGGTCTTCGAGGAGGTCGAGAGCTCCCGCACCCTTGTTCCGAAAGAGGAAAGCTACTACGTCCTCAACTCTCACCCCTTCTTCGACTGTGGTTGATTCGGCTTTTGTCCCGATCCCTCTTGTTACTACGTCTAAATTCGTCCCACCTTCGGCTATGGATACCTCAGCTTCTCCCCTATATGCCCTTATATATGAGGAGGATGAACCTTTTCCTGGTGATGGAGATTTGATGCCTCGTAAGAGGAGTTCCATGGACGTCGGGAGAGAGAGGTTGACGGCCGCTAATGCAGGAGAATGTGGTTTTGCTTTCGAGAGACAGCTATAGTGCATATTTGGGAGAGCCCTAAGTCATAAGGCCATTTTCTTAGAAGATACAGATATACGACCTGTGGGGGATGCAGTCGAAGGCGTGGTGAGCAGTGGCGGCCTTGTTCTTCCAAGACGCGAAGAGGCCTCATATTCCGAGATTGCAGCTGATGCACCTTCTTTGACTGATGATAGAAGTAAATTTGTTGCTAAGGAGGATGTTGGATCGATACCGACATAGATGTAGATGAGATGAGGATGATCGACGAGAGACTTACTCAGCTTGAAGTGAGGTTGGAGGGGGGTTCAAGGACTATTACGATCTCGATGGACTGTAATCTTCTCTTTGATACCAAGAAGATTATCCCTTCCCTTACCCTTCTTAGTTTTGAAATTGACGATACGACCCTCAAGGATATCAGTGTTAGTTTCATGGGGAGGCGATGTCCGCCCACTGAGGGAGGACTTGAAGGCTAGGGATGAGGATCTGGTGTGGATAGTGGGGAAGTACAGCGTCTTGGACGGGACGTTGAGGAGAAAAGAGGAAGAGCTCGAGCTCAACAAGGGGGTCGAACCCCAGTGCAGGATCTCCAAGCTCGGGTGGTTTTATTGCGAGCCCATCTTGAAGAGTGTCAATTCAGGGCGGAGGCTCTAAATTGCGAGGTCGCCCAGAAGGCAGAGGATATAGAGAAGGCGGAGTCCCCTCGATTGGAGGCTTTGAGGAAGGCAGAGTCTCTTGATGTGGTGATCCGGACTCTCCATTCCGAGCGAGAGAATGACTTAGCAACGTCCAAGCTTAAAGTTGAGTGGCTCGATGAGAGGATTGGAGAGATGGAGAAAGAGACTTTTGTCCTCTATGATCGATTTGCTTCTCTTGAGGCCGAGAAGGACCGATTACTGGCACATCCGTTCTCTTCTCGTACTTCAAATTTTTCTAATGTTCCTCGGGAGTTGTATGAGAAGTGGATTCATGTCGAGGCCTAGTTAGATGTCTTTCGATATGTGAATGCGGCGAGATCCATTTCTGAGGCTCTCATCAAAGATGCTCGTGTTAAGGCTCGTGAAGCTCGAGTCACTTGTGGGTATGATCCCGCTATGCCCAGGCTAGTGAGGACGAGGGGGATGAGGGTGTAAACCGGATCAAGGAGAATGCCTGGTATGACTTTGCATATCCTGAGGGCGAAGGTGGTGATGGCGAGGGTATTGATGGTCAGTGTGGCGACCTGTTGAGGGCGAAGTTGGTAACGATGTTGAAGGCCGTGATGGTGGTGACCAGTAGTTTTCTCTTTTGGAATTTTGTATATATTTTTGCCGGCATATTCTTGATGCTATTGTAAACACTTTTATCTAAAATATCAAGGTTGTTCCTTACATCTTCTTTTCTTCCTGTGGTTTCTTTCTGTACTTATGGATATTTTTGTTTCTTTCGTTAGATCGTGGCCGAGGGCCAATAGGTTGGCCGAGCCGGTAGGTGTTTGTTCGAGCGGGATTGAACATAACCTTTCATTAGATCATGGCCGAGGGCTAATAGGTTTTTGTTCGAGCGGGGTTGGACATAACATTTCCTTAAAATCGCGTCCGAAAGTCGGTAGGTGTTTGTTCGAGCAGGGTCGAACATAACCTTTCATTAAATCGCGGCCAAGCGCTGATAGGTGTTTGTTCGAGCGGGATAGAGCATAACCTTTCATTAGATTGTGGCCGAAGGTCGGTAGGTGTTTTTTCCAGTGGGGTCGGACCTAACCTTTCATTAAATCATGGCGAAGGGC
The DNA here is from genome assembly GCA_005239525.1 of Nicotiana knightiana. NCBI lineage: Eukaryota > Viridiplantae > Streptophyta > Magnoliopsida > Solanales > Solanaceae > Nicotiana > Nicotiana knightiana. Next base: position 72,072 of record ML418945.1, on the reverse strand, counting down.
TGGTTGGTTTTTTTTTAGCGGGGTAGATCATAACTTCTCATTAAATTGCGGCTAAGGGTCGGTATGAGTTTGTTCGAGTATGCTAGAACATAAACTTTCATTAAATTACGGTCGAGGGCCGGTAGGTGTTTGATCGAGAGGGGTCGAACATAACCTTTCATTAAATCGCGGTCGAGGGTCGGTAGGTGTTTATTCGAGCGGGGTGGAACATAACCTTTCATCAAATCACGGTCGATAATCAATAGGTGTTTATTTGATCATAATCGAACATAACCTTTCATTAAATTGCACCGAGGGCCTGTAGGTATTTGTTCGAGCGGCGTCGAACATAACTTTTTATTAAATCGCGGTCGAGGGTCGGTAGGTATTTGTTCGAGTGGGGTCGAACATAACTTTTCAGTAAATCGTGACCGAGGGTCGGTAGGTGTTTATTCGAGCGGGATCGAACATAACCTTATATTAAATCGCATCTGAGGGTCGGTAGGTGTTTGTTTGATCGTAATCGAATATAACCTTAATGAAAAAACGGTGTACTGATAAGCGTAAAATTTCTTATTACTTTTGCATTGTTGCTTTGGTTACATACTTGGAGAAATTTACAGATTTTTGGGTGTTGGCTGGAATTCCAGTCCCGATTGGTTGACCTGGAGATCGGCATATGATGTTTCTCCATACAAAGGTGATTACCTTTTGTTCCCGTATTTGGGCGAGTGCTCCTGCTTCTACCCATTTAGAGAAATAGATAACTAAAACCAAAAGAAATTGTACATTACCTCGCCTTGCTGGGAGGGGCCCCATGATGTCCATTCCCTATTTGAAGAACTGCTAGGGGAGGTGACCGATTGGAGGTGTTTTCTTGCTTGGTCAATCATTGGGGCGTACTTTTGGAATTCTTTGCATTTCCTTACAAAGTCTGCGACATCTTTTTTCATGGTGGGCCAGTAGTATCCCGTTCGTATGGGGCATCTGACCAATGCTCAATTGCCAGAGCGAACTCCGCAATGGCCTTCATCGGCTTCTTCGAGGACGCACTGGGTTTGGTTCGGGCTCAAGAACTTCACCAGAGGGCTATCGTAAGTCCTCTGCACAGGTCACTATGAAGGATATTGTATTTGGCCGCTTTCATTCTTAGTTTTCTGGCCTCTTTCTTGTCGCCTGGGAGTGTGTCGTCTTGAAAATATGCAATAATATGATTCCGCCAGTCCCAACTTAATTTTATGGTTCTTAACTCGATTTGGTCCAACAATGAGTTTAGGAGGTGGACTAAGCTTTTATCTCCGGTCATGATGATTTTGGTAGATACGGCTAGTTTGGCGAGGCCATCTGCTTCGGCATTCTATGCTCGTGGGATTTGATCGAGCTGGCATTCATCAAACTGAGGCAATAGCTTGCAGATTTTGGTATGGTATTTTTGCAATGTTTTTTCCTTGATTTTGGAAGTCTCTATGACTTGGTTGACTACAATCTAGGAGTCACAGCGGAATTTCAACTGTTTCGCCCCATATTTTAGTGCTAGCCTTAACCCTACAATTACGTCCTCATACTCAATTAGTCATATCTGGGAACCTTATGGACGGACAAATTACTTCACCTATTGGGACCTCGAGTACGGGTCCCAGTCCAGACACTGATACATTGGATGCGCAATCGGTGTATAGGACCCAGATGTCTTATGTTTGGAGGGAAGTTTGGATGGCTTCCCTTTCGACTCCAGGCATTATTTTTGCACTGAAGTCAGCGACGAAGTCGGCGAGCACTTGTGACATTATCGTTGTCCACGGCTGGTATGTGATATCGTGCTCACTTAGCTCGATGGCTCATTTTTCCAGCCTCCCTGACATCTCGGGTTATGCAAAATGCTCCTCAAGAGAAAAGTTGTGACGACCGAGATAGGGTGGCATTAGAAATAAGGTCTAAGCATCCGTGAAGCTACGACCAAGGCTAGAGCCAATTTTTTGAGGTGTGGGTACCTCATTACAGCGTCGACGAGTGTTTTGCTAATGTAATAGATTGGTAATTGTGTAATTTTATTTTTGCAAATCAAGACTACACTTATTGCTAACTCGGATACGACTAGATAGACGAGGAGTTTCTCCCTAGGTTAGGGTTTCGAGAGTAGGGGAGGTGATGATAAGTATGCTTTTTATTCTCGTAGAGCCTGGGCGCACTTAGAAGTCCATTCGAGTATGTTGTCCTTCTTGAGTAGGCTAAAATATTTATGGCATCTTTTCGACGGCTGCGATATGAACCTTGATAGGGTGACGATACGACCAGTCAACCTTTGGACTTGCTTTTTGGTGGTCAAGAGTTCTGGTACCCCCTAAATAGCTTTGATTTGGTCGGGGTTTACCTTGATCCCTCGCTGTGACACCATGAAACCCAAGAATTTTCTTGAGGCTACGCCATACGCGCATTTCTCCGGGTTCAGCTTCATTTTGTATCGTCTGAGTATGTCGAAAGTTTCTTCTAAATGATAAATGTGTTCATCTTCCCTTTTAGACTTGACCAACATATCATCTATATATACTTCCATGATCTTACCGACTTGGTCTTTGAACATCTTGGTTACCAAAATTTTATAAGTAGCCCCTGCATTTTTAGCCCAAAAGGCATGTCTCGATAGTAATACGTTCCTTGGTGGGTGTTGAACGTGGTCTTCTCCTTGTCTTCTTCCTGCATTAGAATTTTATTATAGCCCAAGTAAGCATCTAAGAAACTCAATAGTTCATGTCCGGCTGTTGCGTCGATGAGTTAGTCGATGTGGGGTACCGGGTACGAATCCTTCAGACATGCTTTGTTCAAGTCTGTGAAATCCACGCACATCAACCATTTCCTATTTTTCTTTTCGACCATCACTACGTTGGCAATCCGCTTGGGGTACTTGGACCCCCCTAATGGAGCCATTTTTTAACAATTTTTCCACCTCTTCACGGACTACATCATTGATGGTGGAGTTGAATTTATGTCTGACTTGTCTTACTGGGGGGTGGAAAGGGTCGACATTTAACTTATGTGTGGCGATTTCCTTTGGGATGCCCGTCATATCTGCCTGGCTGAAAGCAAAAAAAAACTTGCATCAACTATTAAGAATTGACTGAATTTACTTGGTTCCTGGAGTTTATAGCCGATATAGACCTTCTTGATTTGATTGTTGTGGTCCAATTGAACGAGTCGATGTCTTCTATGGTCGAACTTGAAGCCTCGAACAGGTCGGGATCCATGATGACATCCCCGATTACTTCTTGTTTCGACCTCGACCCTGTTGATTTCTATGCCTCTTTTTCTTTATCTTTTTTTTGTTGGGATGTACGTTGTTCTCCGCGTATGCTGAATATCCCCCATGGTGTCGGGAACTTAATTACTTGGTATAGGGTGGATGGGATGGCTCTCATGGGGTGTATCCATGGTCGTCCAACTATGGCGTTGTACGCAGTGGCCGGGTCCATGATGTGGAATGTCGTCTCCATATTAACGCTGCTGGCCAAAATGGGAAGTGTAATTTCCCTAGATGTTCTCTTAAGTGCATTATTAAAATCGGTTAGCGTGATGCAGCATGACACTATCTTATCCTCGAGCCTCATTTGGGTAAGGACTCGGGGATGGATAATGCATGCACCACTTCCAACATCCACCATGATACGTTTGACATCGGTATCCAAAATGCTTAAAGTAATAACGAGGGCATCATTATGAGGGAAAGTCAAATCATCGGCATCCGACTAGTCGAGGATGATACTTTCTTCGAGTCCGTCATACCATTCGCGGGTGATAGACCGCTTGAGTTTGTGAGTGGTGGTGAACTTCACATTGTTGATAGAGGCATCATCGCTGCCCCCGATGATCATGGTGATGGTACGAGCTGGCGATGGCGGCTTTGGTGGGCCTTGATATTCGTGTCCTCTGGCGAATTTGGTCCTCCCCTTATCTCTTAACGACTCTTTGAGGTGCCCTTGCCGTAACATGTTTACGACTTCCTATTTGAGGGCGATGCAATCTTCTGTTTTATGCCGGTGTTCTTAGTGGAACTCACAGAGGATGTTGGACTTTTCTAGTGTTCGGGTCCGATCTCGTCTTTGGCAGTCGCTTCACTTTTTTTTTGAGTTTCTCAAGAGCGTAAACTATCTCTATAGGCAACATGCAAAAATTGTGAGCACATAATAAAGGAGGCATAACTATTTCATTCCGATGAGTCCTTGTCCTCGGCGTGGGCGGGCCTTCTTCATAGCGACGGGAAGGTGTGACGACCGCCTTGACATATAGTTGGTTTTGTTCCCTATTAGGTCGCGAAATTGGATGATCTCTCTTGTTACTGTCTCTTCGTTCTTTTTTGGATTCGACTTGTACCTGGTAGCTAGTGAGTTGGTCCATTGAGATCGTCCTCGTCTGCTCTGACCTCGGCATAATAGGCATTGTGGATTTTGTCCCAAGTGGTTGAACGATACTTTATCAATCAACTCAACAGTTTTCTAACTGCTGTTGAACGCTCTCTATTCATCCTATTCTGAAAAGTTGTGATATCGGCTTAAAATATGCACATTTTTATGTATATTTCCTCGCATTATGCTCATGTCTCGTAGATTTCAAATGTATAATATAATGATTTGTGATAATTTGTGGTATTTTTATGTATAGAAATTATTCGGATACAATTTGGGACAAAAGTGTGCGAATTGGAGAGAAAATGGGAAGAAAAGCCAAAAGTGCACATTTGAGCGCCACAAGTAGCGTGAGGCATTACTTGTGGCCCAGTTCCAGAAGTGCATAATTTCAAGCGCCAGGGCGAGAGCGCTCTACGCTATCCTGGGCGCTGGAGACGGGGACTTGTCCTTTTTCGCCCGAGACTTGGTTATTTCGGCCCTACACACCCCAACTCCTACAAAAGGGGTTCTAAACCTATTTTAGAGGGAGGAGGATGTTTTTGAGAGGAAAACACAAGCGCAGAGTCACCGTGGAGGCCGGATTTCATCTTCTTCTGCCATACTTATTAACTTAGTGTTTCTTTGTATGATTTTTTGGCTACCATGTCTATGTGGAGCTAAACTTCACGTTCTAGGGTTGTGGTTCATTCATGACTATTGTTATTCGAATATTGATTTTGATTTCTTAAATTATTGTATTAGTTTATTTATTCAATCATGTGCTTAATTATTTTATTCCTTGATCACCAATTAAATACAATCTACGAATCTAGAATTGAACTCGAAAGTGAGAATTCTAGATTGCATATAGGATTGAGTAGAGCAAGTTCTTGAACCTGGGCATCGGGGAACGAATTCGCGGTTAGGATAGACATATACCTATTTGCCTTTCTTGGTTGATTTACAGGAATTATAAATTCGTTCATATTAGTTCTAATTCCATAGAAATATAGGTGTTAGGTTAGCTTGAATACGCGAGTAAGAGCTCAACAGATTCTTATGAGCAATATTAACCATGTTAACCAATAAACTAGATAAATTAGTTAGTCAATTCAATTGAAGAATACAATAGGAATGTTAGATATCCCATAATATAAAAATCTACTCTTCTTTTGTTCAACGTTCACTATTTATTTTTCCTTTATTTTAATTAGTTTAGAGTCTAATACTTCTAGGTTTAATTCTTGTTTAGATAATTAGGATAGTCTAATTTAGTTAATAGTTAATCACAAGTCCTCGTGGGTTTGACATCCGACTTCTAGTCACTTTATTACTTGATGGCCGCGTATACTTGCGTGTGCATTTGGCCGCATCAAGTTCTTGGTGTCGTTGCCGGGGACTTAGGAGTTCGCTGTTTTTCTAGATTAGACATTTACTTTTATTTTTACAAGATTTGTTTTTTTAAAAATATTTTTATTTTTATAACTATTTGATTTTTCTCTTAGTGTATTTATAGCTCTCTCAACATGGAATCTGGGAAAGAAATATACTGAGGTAAGGTTATTGATGAAGACGCTTGGTTGACAGGACACTTTTATGGCCCATCTTTTTGGTCTTGTCATGCCTTGAACTCTGGGAGGTCTGAATTTGAATACGAAAGTAAGGGTTGGTATTAGGACAAATATTCTCGATTAAGCGAATATACGAAACGGCGTTGTCTTTTAACAATGTTGGTGAATGATTGGTCCAACGAGAGAGTTGATCTTGCACAAAAAATTGACAAGTTTATCTTGGCTATGCACAATTTGGATACAGATTTGAGTGCAAAAGTTGATGCGTTCAACGCCAAACAATTTAATGATGAGTTGTGTGAAGCTGAAAAAAATCTTCTTGACCAAATTGAGGAGCTCAAACGAGAATACCAATCATTAGATTTTATTTTTCTTGAGGATGTCAATGTTGGGAAGAGAGTTCTAGAGTCATATGAGGGAGTATATAATGTTACATTTGAAGACTCTAGTGCATACAAATATAAGGATGTAGTTAGTAATACAATTCAAAAGCTGGGGAGTGTTGGTCCTCGTTCTAAACATTTTTTGACATTGTGTTTCGATGATGACATGGAAATCGAGTTATCTGAGCCTTTGGAGGAGTCAACGGAAGAGGAACAAGCTGCTTACATTCTTGGATTTGTCGTGCCAGACAGGAAAAAAAATTATTTCTCATAGAAAGGCCGAGAAGTATAGAGTGATAAATATATTACTTGGACTGTTTATTTTTCAATCCCCATCAAAGGACCATAGTCACAGACTAGATGTTGTGTTAGGGTACAATTCATAAGTTCTAGGTGGAGGGAAAAGTGGTTCAAGTTGCGCCGCGATGTTAAATTAGGCGCTTGTTGAGGGGCAACCCAGCTTTACTGCTTTCTTTTATTTTATTTTTTTATATTATTTTTGTAGTGTTTGTTTTTGTTTTGTAGGATTATAAGAAGAGGAAGCGAAGCCATAGGAAGTATGCAAAAGAGAGCTAGATGGTTGGGACTAAGTGTGAGGTGCCTACACAAAAGACCATCTTTGGAGAAGTCTAAGGACCCGTGAACTACTATTGCTTTGGCCTTTGGCTTTCCAGGGAGTTTCTCTTACCCTTTTGATTTTATTTATGATGTGCATTAAGGACACTACACTCTTTTAAGTGTGGGGTGGGAGAATTCCTTTAGATAATTAGTTTTCTAGTATTTTAGCTTCTTATTTTTTGTTTTTGTAGTAGTGTAGTATTTTAGTAGTAGTTTTAGTAACTTAATTTTTTTTATAATAAAAAATTAATTAGGAAAATTTGGACTTTTTCCGATGATGGATCTCCTAGACAGTTTTTTTGAGGGATTAAAGTCTAACCAAAAACACACAAAAAATAATTTGGACTTTTTCCGATGATGGATCTCCTAGACAGTTTTCTTGAGGAATTAAAGTCTAACCAAAAACACACAAAAAATAATTTGGAAAATAGAAGAAGTCCAATAAAATACGTCTTTTAATTTCTTTAAGTAGTAATAGTCCCCCATGATTTTTCTGTGTGCCTCGGTTCTTTTCCATGGAATGTAGTTTGAACGGGGTAAATTTGTTTCCTTTTAGAGTAGATTAAAAATTTAGGAAATAAAAGGAGGAGGAATGATGAACATAGGCGACCTTGACTTGTTTGATAATAGCATATTTAGACTTTGGCATGTGCAATATCTTACCTATGATTTGAAATTTTTGATGATCTTTGCTTAGTTGGATAGCATGTTTTGTGACGCATATGTCTCGTTTTCTTGACTTGTATTCACTTTTAATGCTTAATATCTCGTGGCTCCGTGTTACATGCATTGTTTAAGAGTCGGAATGGAACCGTCCTCAGTAAGTCATGTGCCATGTGTGGTGAAGTTTTTGTATAGTCCATGTTTTAGTGATTGAGTCTAGAACTTGCCCGATATGTGAGTCGAAGCGAAATTTTAGGTGATGGTCGATTTGAAAAATGATTTTAGGCTTTCTTTGATCTTTTTGAGATTATTGCTTACCATAAATAAATTTATCCCTAGTTAACCATTTGAGCTGATAGACTTTTGTTTGGCACCCACATTACAAGCCTATACCCTTTGTTCTTAATTGACATTATTTTGATCTTTTTACCTCTTAAGGCACTTCAATTGTGAAATGAGCACTAAAAAAAGTAAGAAAGGACAAAGTGTACGGTGGACTTTGAGTTGAACCAATGAAAGGAAAAAAGTGTACTTGTTTTATAAAATAATACACCACTAGCGAAAATAGAAAATAGAAAAAAAGAATTGTTGGAAAAAAGAGAGGAAAATCTAGAAAAAAGAAGAAAAAAATATAGATGAATAAATTGTCTTGTTCTTGCTAGCGGGATGTAAATTAAGGTAGTGGTTAAAGAAAGAGGGAATATTTTTTGGGTGTGATCTTGTTTGTTAAACTGAAGTTGGGATTGACGAATTCGCGCTTAAAGTTGATTATGTGATGTGTTAAAGGGCTTAAGAGGGTTAGTCACTATTCCTAAATATTTCCTAGCCGTCTTTTAGCCCACATTACGATCATGAAAAAGTCCTAATTAATTTTAGATCAAGGGAGATAACGTTAGTAGATATTTACACTATGGGAAACCCTATGGTACCAATTGCATGCATGTGACTTCTTTGTGAGAATGAGAGATTTCGTTTATATACAAGTGAGTCCTTAAACTGTATTTGATCATGAGATTCAGATGTGTAGATTTAACTTACTCTCTTCGCTTTTGTTGTGAGGACACAAGGTTTCACGAGGGATAGGTAACATTATTAGACTTTTCTAGGATGTTGGGTGTTCAAGCCATGAGTACATTGGAACATTGAGTTGCTTTTTGAGGCTGGGATTGTTGTGAGCATGATGTCTTTGTTTGAATATATTTGAAGAATGACATAAGTAAAGGGAAGTTTATGTGATTGCATATGCTAGAGTTTAATTGTTTCTATTAACCATGGTCATTGGTGTGGAATGCTCAAAGATAGAGTAATTTGTTGGTTGACTCGAGGACGAGCAACGTTTAAGTGTGGGGTGTTGATATTCGGCTTAAACTGTGCTTATTTTTATGTATATTTCCTCGCATTGTGCTCATGTCTCATTGATTTCGGATGTATAATATAAATATTTGTGGTAATTTTGGTATTTCTATGTGTAGGAATCATTCAGATGCAATTTGGGACGAAAAATGTGTGAATTAGAGAGAAAATAAGAAGAAAAGGCAAAAGTGCACATTTGAGCACCACAGGTAGCGTGGGGCGCTACCTGTGGCCCAGTTTCCATAAGTGCAGAATTTCCAGCGCCAGGGCGAGGGCCCTACGCTACCCCGGGCGCTGGTGATGAGGACTTGTCCTTTTTCGCCCGGGACTTGGTTATTTCGACCTACACACCCCCAACTCGTATAAAAGGGGTTCTAAACCTATTTTAGAGGAGGGAAAGATGTTTTTGAGAGGAAAACACAAGCACAGAGCCGCCGTGGAGGCCAAATTTTATCTTCTTCCGCCAAGCTTATTAATTTTTATATTTCTTGGTATGATCTGTTCTTTGGCTACCATGTTTGTGTGGAGCTAAACTTCATGTTCTAGGCCCGGTTCTTTTCGAAAGGTGTAGCTCAAATCGGGTGTTTTGTTTTTTTAGTTTTTTTAGGAGTAGTATAGGAAGAAAGCTGAGGTGTTCTAAGTACCTGCTGACATGTTTGGTGATGGCACATTAAGCCATGGCATGCGCTCTGTTTTCCTGAATATTTGATTTGAATTGTAATGCCTAAGTTACTATGTGACGCCTTTTTCTCATTTGTGTGACTTGTATGACACCTAGTGAATTATTGCGTAAAAATTCTCAACTAGCAATGCTTTCTTGACTTGAGAGTCAAATAGAACCGTCTTGATTGAGTCATGTGCAATGTGTGTGTGAAGATTTATGATATTCTATGCTATCCTGTGTAGTCTAGAACTTGCCCCGTGTGTTAATCATGGCGAAATTATTAAGTTGTGCTAGTATAGGAGATGATGTAGGCATTTTTTGCTTGATCATAGATGTGTTTGTCACTTAAAAATAAAAAAATTTCATTGCTAGCCCCTTTGAGCATATAGACCTTTTCTTTAGCACCCACAATACAAGTTGTATCCCTATTTCATTCTTAATTTGAGATTTTGGAACCTTTACCTCCTATGGCACTTAGTCTCTAAAATAAGTAAGGTGAGAGATTAGGGAGTAGCTTTCGAGTGGGAACCATGGAAGGGCCTTTAACGTAAACTAAAGTTGTGGAAAAAAAAGAGGTCATTCATCGATGAACCTTAATGGATGGAGTGTTTGTATAAAAACCTATAAAAAGAAGAAAAAAAAACAAAAATTGCAAGAAAAAAAAATATTAGTTCAAATAATATAGAAAAACACACACCTCCTAATCTTACTAATCCGTGCTAATGGAGATATATAAGTGCTTAATTGAAAAGAGGACTATGTTAGATATGGTTTATGGAGAGTGAACTGGTTGAGAAGAATATGAGCTCGAATTGCGAGTGCAGTGTATTACAGTGCTTTGGAATCCTACACGTCCCTTAGCCTATATTACAACCTTAAAGTCCTAATTGATCCTATATCTGGCTAGCTTAGATTAGTGGAGATGTACATTACGGGCAAGCTTATGGTACAACCACGTGATGCACATAAAATTCTTTATGAGAGTGAGTGATTTTTGTTCAATAGTTTGATTTCCTTAATTTATGTTCAATGGAACATTTGAACGTATGGGCTACCTCTATATTCACTATTTTGCTTGTGGTGAGGTCACTTGGTCTCATGACGGATTGGTGATGTTGTACACTTTTTTTGTTGGGTGAGTGCGCGAGTTGAGGATGCTTAGTGGTAACGAGTCGGCTCTTGAGGTAGGGTGGTGACAGATTGGTTGTTTGAGTTGGTTGAATCGCATTGTGTATACTTGGGCTAGTTTTAAAAGGGAAAGAATGTGAAATTTGTTTGTTCATGCTTGATTGTCAGTATCGACCATAGTCAAAATGTAGATTGTGTGATTGAACTAAATGTGAATTGCTCTTTCATAGTGAGATGTACGTTTTGGGGTATTGATATAGTTCCATCGCTCAAGGACGAGCAAGAGTCTAAGTGTGGGGTGTTGATATTCGGCTTAAAGCATGCATATTCTTATGTTTATTATCTCGCATTTTGCTCATGTATCGTAGATTTTGGATGTGTACTATAATGATTTATGCTAATTTGGGTTATTTCTATGTGTAGGAATCATCTAGATGCAATTTGGGATGAAGTTGCGCGAATTGGAGCGAAAATGGGAATAAAAGGAAAAAGTGCACATTGGAGCGCCACAGGCAGTGTGGGGCGCTACCTGTGGCGCACAAAACAAAATGTTAAAAAAACCCAGCGCAGCGCTAGTGCCCCACGCTGCCCTAGGAGCTAGTGACATGAAATTGTCCTATTTCGACCGGGACTCGGTTATTTCGACCCCAAGACGCCCCCCAACTCATGTAAAAGCCAACCTAAACCTATTTTCGGAAGGAGGGCGCTACTTTGAGAGAGGAATAAAACTACGAAACACTCAGGAGCATGGATTTGATCAATTCTTCAATTCTTCTTCTAGTGTTCATTGCTTTTATGTGTGAAAACATTATGTTTGATGATAGTATGAATATGAGTGGAAAAAAAATGTTATTATTCTGGGGTCATGGATACTACATGAATGTTGACATTTGAAGTCTAAATTGACGAGTTCGATTTATCATATTGGGTTGTTTATTGAAACGATCCGATCGGTCGTTTTGCGTTATCGGACCCTGTTCCCCTAAATGAAACTTCCCATAGCGGCTTATTGTGATTTATGACTTGTGGGGACTGGTGGTTCGAGATTCAAGAAGTGTTTAGAACGATATTGGAACACTTGGTTCCTTCAGGTTGACCTTTAAGGCCAAGTTTGACTTCGGTCAACATTTTGAGTACACGACCTCGGAATCGAGTTTTGACGGTTCCGGTAGCTTCGTATGATGATTTCAGACTTGGGCGACCCGGGAGCGTTTCGGCGCCCAATATCGAAATAAGAGTTTCCTTAAGTTCATATTGTGGTTTGGGGCGTGTTTTGTGTTATCGAGGTCCGAACGGAATTCTGAGATCGGGAATAGTTCCATTATGTCATTTATGAATTTCCTGGAAATCGGGTGTCATTCCGAGAAGTATAGGTCGGTTCGACGCATTGTTAGCGAATTCAAGAAAACTTAAAGTTCCTAAGTTTGATTCTAGGGGTTTTGCGGTATGATTTTGAGTTTTAGCGTTGTTGAGGGTGTTTCGGAGTCTCGATAGAGTCTGTATTATGATTTGGGACTTATTGGTATATTTGGGCGGGGGCTCGGGTGGGCCCAGGTGCTTCTATGGCACCAAACGAAGCCAAAAAAATAGCTGAAGTAGTTGCTGGTGCACTTGATCTGGTGTGACTGCAGGTGCGATTGCCCAGTCGCAGGTGTGAGACCACCCATGCGGTCCCAGCCTCGCAGGTGCAACCTCAGTGGGCTGCCCAGTTCTCGTAGGTGCGGAGCCTTAGGTGCGAGCCCAGACCCTTGTCTCTTTTTTCGAAGGTGCGGGCTATTGCTCACAGGTGCAAGACCGAAAGTGCGGTCCTTGAGCCGCAGGTGCGGAACCACTATAGGCAGTGTGTTCTTTTAAAGTACGGGAAATGTTCATTTTCTCCATTTTGCTTCCACCATTGTCGACCTAGAGAGCTTGGGAAAGGGACAATCTACCTAGCTACTGAAAGGTAAGTAAATTCTACCCTAAAGTTAGTTCATGCATGATTCCTAGTTGAATTTGACTACCTAATTAGTGAAAAATTAAGGATTTGGGTAGTAACCTAGGGCCTTCGAGAATTTAGAGAATTGCCCGTGAATTGGCTATGAAATCATAAAAAAATCATACATTAACGATCTTTAGGTTATGGGTGAGAGTTTCCTTCGAGAATTTTCGGAATCCGAGCGTGCGGGCCCGGAGGTGGATTTTGGAATTTCTTCAATAATGATGAATTGACTAAATAAGTAGGAGAATTCCATACTGTGAGTATAATTTGATATATTTGTATAACATTGACTAGTTTCGAGTCCTTGGGTGACGAGTTTGGAGTTTCGGGCGCGTTTTTGTTCCGGGAAGTAGATTCAACACGAGGTGAGTCTCCTTTCTAACTTCGAAGAGGGAATTGTCCCCATAGGTGATTTAAATGTTATGTGTGATGTCTGTGGGGGCTATGTACGTACAGACTGACGAGAGTCTGTACGTAGCGACTATTATTATTATGTCCGGGTAGTTAGGCTCACATCATGCCTGGTGTTCTTCCTCGTAATGAATTATATGTTATGAATTCATGTGATATGTAGCATTGTTTCCCTGAGATTTATGGAATTTGATAATCTGAAGGAGTTGATTATGGAAAGTAATTTTAAAAGAATATTGTGTGTCCATGTGACCGCTTCACAATTTACATTCTGCGAGCGGAGTGTGATTTCCCCCACTCTCATGGGAGCGGGCCGTACGCCACGACGGATTGAAAGATGCACTTATTGTTCAGGTCGTTCGACCCTCGGCAGTGCATAAATATGGTTATTTTATGGCAAAGATGCTCTTATGGTTCGGGCCGTTCGACCCTCGACAGTGCATAAATATGATTATTTATGGTAAGGATGCACTTATGGTTCAGACCGTTCGACCCTCGGCAATGCACATATATGATTATTTTTATGGCTCAGGCCGGTTGTCCTTATCCCGCATGCACATGATAAATTGTTACTGAATTCATGGATATTGATTTGACAGATATTTGGGGGAAGATGAAGTAGTAAATGTTTATTTACCTCCAGTATTTACTTGGATTTCAGTGCCTTATATATTTGCTGCTTCACTACCTTTACATGCCTACTGTTTTCATCATATTTTGTTAAATTTTATTGTTGGACCTTAGTGAGTGTCAAGTCGACCTCTCGTCACTACTTCTTCGAGATTAGACGGGATACACACTGGGTACATATCTATTTATGTACTCATGCTACGCTTCTGTACTTAATTGTACAAGTTCATAGGTTGGCGCATCTGGTTGTCAGACCGGAGCTTGATTCTGATATAGTCGGACCTGGCTTCACGGTGAGCTACTTCTCCTGGCGATCTTCGGCAGCACCATGGAGTTTTCTTTGCTTATTTCCCGTCTATTTCTTTCAGACAGTGGGACTATATATTATATCTTTTGTATATTCTTTTAGTATGCCCGTAGGACTTGTGACACTAGTTCCTGGCACACACGTGGTAGTTATTATGGATTACGGGTCTGTATATATATATATATATATATATATATATATATATTGGCTCACGCCTCCTTATGACCGCTTTTGATTAAAACTGGCTAATTATCTTTTTCGATTTATGTTTTAAGCTTTAAAAACTTGGTATATGTTGAAATGTTTAATCAAATAGGAAAGAACCCTTAGTAAATTGAGTGTTGTCTTGCCCGACCCCGCTGTTGGGCGCCATCACGACTTGAGTTGGGATTTTGTGTCATGACAACGTGGTAACAGAGCACTAGGTTCATGTAACTCTCACGAGTCCCGGGCAAACCCAATAAAGTCTTGCGAATCGGTACGGAGACGTCTGTACTTATCTTCAGGAGGCTATAGGGTGTTAGGAAACTTCTCTTTATTTTTATTCTATCGTGCAGTCGATGACTTACTAAATCTCATTCTTATATTCTCTCACAGATGGTGAGGATGCGTGCATTTGATGTTCTAGACCCGGGAGAGGCTGCTACCCCCGTTGTCCGAGGCCGGGGGAGGGCACCGACCCGAGGTAGGGGACGAGGGCATCCCAGAGCTATTCCAGTTGCACCACCACACATGAGGATCCTATCATAGAGGAACAGGACGAGGTGCCCCCAGCAGATCCTGCTCCAGTAGACTTCATGACGGCGCCAGGCTTCCAGGAAGTCATGGTCCGTATGATGAGATTTATGGACACTATGTCCCAGGCTTGTTTATTTCCAGCAGATCCTGATGCTTCTCAGGCGGGAGGGGGAGTCCATACCCCTACTGCCCAGGCTGCAGGCCAGACAGCAGCATTACATCATACCCCAGGTACACTGCCCGTGGGTGGGGTCCAGCCTGTAGCAGCAGCACCTGAGCTTCGACCAGCTGCGGACGGTGATCCGCAGAAGTTATTGGATAGATGGACTCGATTGCACCCTCCAGTCTTCGGGGGTGAGCGAGGCAACGATGCCCAGGATTTCATTGACAGGTGCAGGGACAAAATACACAACATAAGGATATTAGAGTCCCATGGAGTGGATTTTACCACCTTCCAGTTGGAGGATAGAGCTCATTGGTGGTAGCAGTCTTATATTCTCAGCAGGCCAGCAGATTCCCCTCCTGTCACTTGGGAGAAGTTCACGCAAATGTTTCTGGATAGATATATCCCACCATCTGAGAGGGAAGAGCTACGGTATCAGTTTTAGCGGCTAGAGCAGGGACAGATGTCACTGACAGATTATGAGGCTAGATTTTCAGAGTTATCTCGCCATGCACTCATGATACTACCTACTGATGCAGATAGGGTGCGTAGATTTTTGGCTGGGTTGCATCCAGGTATTAGGGCCACCATGGCCCGAGAGGTGGAGATGGGTACCCCTTATCAGCTCGTGGTAGAGATTGCTCGCAGGATCGAGGGGTATCGGTCGAGGAGCAGAGAGCAGGGGAAGCAGGACAAGAGGTCTAGATTCTCCGGAGATTTCAGAGGTGCCTCAGTTAGGGCAGATGTCAGTTTAGCAGTAGTCAGCCCAGCAGGCCTTCATATTCAGCACATCCACCACCTCCCCCAGGTGTCCCAGCGAGGCCTCATTTCAGCGCCATGTCAGAGTGTTCATACCATCCTCCAGCCTTTCAGAGTTCACCCAGTGGTTATCCCAGTCATCCGAGATCCTCCATCCCCTACTTCAGTGCTATGCCAGAGAACTCACATCGCTCTCCGGCCATTCAGGGTTCTTCTTCGGGGCAACAGACTATGGTACCTGGAGGTTGTTACGAGTATGGGGAGCCAGGTCATATGAGGAGGCATTGTCCCAGGTTTCAGGGCAAGGCCGTGCAGCAGGGTTATCAGCCGATGGGTCTGGCACCAGTAGTCCGGCCACCTAGAGGTGGAGGACAGGTCGGTAGGGGTCGTCCTAGACGTGGAGGCTAGTCAGGGGGAGGTCAGGCAGCTCCTGTTCACTCTGGTGGAGCTCAGTATTCCTGTGCTCCAGCTAGATTCTATGATATTTTAGCCAGATCAGATGCAGTGGCCTCAGACGCCATGATCACATGTATTATCTCAGTATGTGGTAGGGAGGCTTCAATATTATTTAATCCAGGATCCACATATTCATATGTTTCAGCATTATTTGCTCATTTTCTGGATGCTCCTCATTAGTCCTTGGGTTCTCCTATATATGTGTCCACTCCTGTGGGCAATTCTATGGTGGTAGACCAGATCTATCAGTCTTGTGTGATCACATTCTGTGGATTCGAGACCAGAGCGGACTTTTTATTGCTCGACATGGTCGATTTTGAGGTTATTCTAGGCATGGATTGGCTATCTCCTTATCATGCCGTGCTAGATTTCCATTCCAAGACATTTACTTTAGCCATGCCCGAGTCGCCTAGGCTGGAGTGGAGAGGTTCCTCAGTTAGTGCAGCCAGCCGGGTTATTCCATTCCTGAAGGCTCGACATATGGTTGAGAAGGGTTGTCTGGCCTATCTTGCTTATGTGCGGGACACCACTGCCGAGTCTCCGACGATTGATTCAGTGCCAGTGGTTTGAGAGTTTGCTGATGTATTTCCTTCAGACCTTCCAGGCATGCCTCCAGATCGAGATATTGGTTTCTACATTGATTTAGCTCTAGACACCCAGCCTATATCTAGTCCTCCATACCGTATGGCTCCAAAAGATTTGAAGGAGTTGAAGGAGCAGCTTGAGGAGTTGTTGGCTAAGGGGTTCATCAGACCGAGTGTATCTCCGTGGGGTGCTCCAGTTCTATTTGTGAAGAAGAAGGATGGGTCCATGCGGATGTGTATTGATTACCGCCAGTTGAACAAGGTCACATTAAGAACAAGTATCCTTTGCCGCGCATCGATGGTTTGTTTGACCAGTTGCAGGGTGCTCGAGTGTTTTCTAATATTGATTTGAGATTGGGATACCATCAGTTGAATATTCGGGCCTTGGACGTTCCGAAGACTGCTTTCCATACGAGATATGGCCACTATGAGTTCTTGGTGATGTCCTTTGGCTTGACTAATGCCCCAGCAGCATTCATGGACTTGATGAATAGAGTGTTCAGATCGTATAATGATTCCTTTGTCATTTTCTTTATTGATGACATCTTGATTTACTCACGTATCCTGGGGAGAACGAGTAGCATTTGAGAGTTGTGCTCCAGACTTTGCGGGAACAAAAGCTATATGCTAAGTTCTCCAAGTGTGAGTTCTGGTTGGATTCCGTAGCATTCTTGGGGCATGTGGTATCCGGAGAGGGTATCAAGGTTGATCCTCAGAATATTGAGGCAGTTCAGAGTTGGCCGCGTCCTACTTCAGCTACAGAGATCAGGAGCTTTTTGGGCCTAGCAGGCTATTATCGCTGATTTGTGGAGGGGTTCACTTCTATTGAAGCTCTATTGATTAGATTGACTCAGAAGAATGCCCCATTTCGATGGTCCGACGAGTGTGAGGCGATCTTTCAGAAGTTCAAGGCAACATTGACCTCAACACCAGTTCTAGTATTGTCTTCCGGTTCGGGGATGTATACAGTGTATTGTGACGCTTCGCACATTGGCTTGAGGGGTGTGTTGATGCAGGAAGGGAGAGTTATTGCTTATGCTTCACGTCAACTGAAGGTTCATGAGAAGAATTACCCTGTGCATGATTTAGAGTTGGCGGCGATTGTTCATGCTCTTAAGATTTGGAGGCACTACTTGTATGGGGTGTCCTGTGAGGTGTATACAGACCACCGCAGCTTGCAGCACCTGTTCAAGCAGAGAGATCTCAATCTGAGGCCGCGCAGATGGCTTGAGTTGTTGAAGGATTATGATATCACCATTCTTTATCATCTGGGCAAGGAAAATATGGTAGCAGATGCCTTGAGCAGGAAGGCAGAGAGTATGGGTAATTTGGCTTACATTGCAGCGGAGAAGAGACCTCTAGCCTTGGACATTCAGTCCTTGGCTAATCTCTTGGTGAGGTTAGACATTTCAGAGTCTCACTGAGTTTTAGCACATGTGTTTGCTCAGTCTTCATTATTGGGAGAGATTAAGGCCCGGCAGTTTGATGATCCGTACTTGGTAGAGCTACGGGAGACAGTGGTTCAGGGTGGTGCCAAGGAGGTTACTATTGGCGAGGATAGTGTCCTGAGACTTCAGGGCCGTTTATGTGTTCCTAATGTCGATGTCCTGAGAGGGAGGATTCTAGAGGAGGCACAAAATTCTCGGTATTCTGTTCATCTTGGTGCTACAAAGATGTCTCGTGATTTGAAGCAGCATTACTGGTGGAGGCGGATGAAGAGGGACATTGTGGAGTATGTGACTAGGTGTCTTAATTGCCAGCAGGTGAAATATGAGCACCAGAGGCCAGTAGGCCTACTTCAGCAGATGCCCATTCCTGAGTGGAAATGGGAGCGCATCACTATGGACTTCGTGGTTGGGTTGCCTCAGACTTTGCGGAAGGTTGACGCGGTTTGGATCATTGTGGATAGATTGACCAAATCGGCACATTTCATTCCCGTAGCTACTACATATAATTCTGAGAGGTTATCCCAAATCTATATTCGAGAGCTAGTCCGGTTGCACGGTGTGCCGGTGCCTATTATATCAGATCGAGGTCCTCAGTTCACCTCGCACTTATGGAGAGCATTGCATAGTGAGATAGGTACCCAGATAGACCTCAGCATAGCGTTTCACCCTCAGACTGATGGTCATTCTGTGTGTACAGTTCAGATATTGGAGGACATGCTCAGGGCATGTGTGATTGACTTCGGAGGTCACTGGGACCCGTTCTTGCCTTTGACCGAGTTTGCTTACAGTAATAGTTATCAGTCCAGCGTCGAGATGGCTCCATTTGAGGCTTTGTGTGGTCGGCGATGTCGTTCTCCTATCGGGTGGTTTGAGCCTGGTGAGGCTAAGTTATATGGAACCGACCTGGTGAGGGATGCTTTGGAGAGGGTGAAGCTGATTCAGGAGAGGCTCCGCATAGCACCGTCCAATAGAAGAGTTATGTGGATCAGAGGGCGCGTGATGTATCATTTATGGAGGGAGATAAGGTTCGGTTGAAGGTCTCGCCGATGAAGGGTATTATGAGGTTCGGGAAGAAGGGAAAGTTGAGCCCGAGGTTTATAGGTCCCTTCGAGGTGTTGAGGTGTGTTTGGGAGGTTGCTTATGAGCTAGCTTTACCTCCCAGTTTATCAGGAGTTCATCCGGTCTTTCATGTATCCATGCTCCGGTTGTACCACGCCGACTTCTCTCACATGATTGATTTCAGCACTATTCAGTTGGATGAGAGGTTGGGCTACGAGGAGGAGACAATTGCTATTATTGATAGACATGATCGCCAGTTGAGGTCCAAGAGAGTTTATGTGGTAAAGATCCAGTGGAGGGGCCAACCGGCCGAGGAAGCGACCTCGGAGTCCGAGGAGGACATTCAGAGCAGATATCTGTACTTATTCAGCACTTCAACTATGATTCTAGACCCGTTCGAGGACGAACGTTTGTTTAAGAGGTGGAAAATGTAACGACCCGGCCGGTCGTTTTTCATTATCAGACCCCGTTCCCCTAAATAAAACTTCCCATAGCGGCTTATTGTGATTTATGACTTGTGGGGACGAGTGGTTCGGGATTCGGAAGTGTTTAGAACGATATTGGAACACTTGGTTCCTTCAAGTTGACCTTTAAGGCCAAGTTTGACTTCGGTCAGTATTTGAGTATACGACCTCGGAATCGAGTTTTGACGGTTCCGATAGCTTTGTATGATGATTTTGGAATTGGGCGTATGTTCAGAATGGGTTTTGGATGACCCGAGAGCATTTTGGCGCCCAATATCAAAATAAGAGTTTCCTTAAGTTCATATTGTGATTTGGGGCATGTTTTTGTGTTATTGAGGTCCGAACGGAATTCCATTCTGGTAATAGTTCCGTTATGTCATTTATGACTTGCCTGCAAAATTTGGTGTCATTCCGAGTAGTATAGGTCGGTTCGGCGCATTGTTAGCGAATTCAAGAAAACTTAAAGTTCCTAATTTTGATTCTAGGGGTTTTGAGGTGTGATTTTGAGTTTTAGCATTGTTGAGGGTGTTCCGAAAGCTCGAGCGAGTCCGTATTATGATTTGGGACTTGTTGGTATATTTGGACGGGGGCTCGGGTGGGTCCAGGTGCCTCTCGGGCACCAAACGAGGCCAAAAACCAGCTGAAGCAGTTGCTGGTGCACCTGATCTGGTGTGACCGCAGGTGCGGTTTCCCAGTCGCAGGTGCGAGACCGCTCCTGCGGTCCCATCCTCGCAAGTGGGATCACAGGTGGGCTGCCTAGTTCTCGCAGGTGCGGGCCCTTCCCCGCAGGTGCGGACTCCTGCCCTCAGGTGCGAGCCCAGACCCTTGTCCCATTTTCCGCAGGTGCGTGCTATTGCTCGCAGGTGCGGTCCTTGAGCCGCAGGTGCGGAACCACTGTAGGCATTGTGTTCTTTTAAACCACGGGAAATGTTCATTTTCTCCATTTTTCTTCCACCATTGTCGACCTAGAGACCTTGGGAAAGGGCCAATCCACCTAGCTACTGAAAGGTAAGTAAATTCTACCCTAAAGTTAGTTCATGCATGATTCTTAGTTCAATTTAACTACCTAATTAGTAAAAAATTAAGGATTTGGGTAGTAACCTTGGGCCTTCGAGAATTAAGAGAATTACCCGTGAATTGGCTATGAAATCATAAAAAAATCATATATTAACGATCTTTAGGTTATGGGTGAGAGTTCCCTTCGAGAATTTAATCCGAGCGTGCAGGCCCGGGGGTGGATTTTGGGATTTCATCAAGAATGATGAATTGACTAAATAAGTAGGAGAATTCCATGCTTTGAGTATAATTTGATATATTTGTATAAAATTGACTAGTTTCGAGTCCTTGGGTGACGAGTTTGGAGTTTCGGGCGAGTTCTTGGTCCGGGAAGTAGATTCGATACGAGGTGAGTCTCCTTTCTAACCTCGTAAGAGGGAATTGTCCCCACAGGTGATTTAAATGTTATGTCTGATGTCTGTGGGGGCTACGTACTTACAGACTGATGAGAGTCTGTACGTAACGACTATTATTATTATGTCCGGGTAGTTAGGCGCACATCATGCCTGGTGTTCTTCCTCGTAATGAATTATATGTTATGAATTCATGTGATATGTAGCATTGTTTACCTGATATTTATAGAATTTGATAATCTAAAGGAGTTGATTATGGAAAGTAATTTTAAAAGAATATTGTGTGTGCATGTGACCGCTTTGCAATTTACATTCCGCGAGCGGAGTGTGATTTCCCCCACTCTCATGGGAGCAAGCCATATGCCACGGCGGATTGAAAGATGCACTTATGGTTCGGGCCGTTCCCTCGGCAGTGCATAAATACGATTATTTTATGGTAAGGATGCACTTATGGTTTGGGCCGTTCGACCCTTGGCAGTACACATATATGATTATTTTTATGGCTCAGACCGGTTGTCCTTTTCCTGCATGCACATGATAAATTGTTACTGAATTCATGGATATTGATTTGGAAGATATTTGGGGGAAGATGAAGTAGTAATTGTTTATTTACTTCCAGCATTTACTTGGATTTCAGTGCCTTATATATTTGCTGCTTCTCTACCTTTACATGCCTACTGTTTTCATCATATTCTGTTAAATTATATTGTTGGACCTTAGTGAGTGTCAAGTCGACCTCTCGTCTCTACTTCTTCGAGATTAGACAGAATACTCACTGGGTACATATCTATTTATGTACTCATCCTACGCTTCTGTACTTAATTGTACAGGTTCTGAGGCTGGCGCATCTGGTTGTCAGACCGGAGCTTGATTCTGATTATAGTCGAACCTGACTTCACGGTGAGCTGCTTCTCCTGGCGATCTTCGGCAGCACCATGGATTTTTCTTTTGCTTATTTCCCGTCTANTTATATCTTTTGTATATTCTGTTAGTATGCATGTAGGACTTGTGACACTAGTTCCTAGCACACACACGTGGTAGTTATTATGGATTACGGGTCTGTATATATATATATATATATATATATATATATATATATATATATATATTGGCTCACGCCTCCTTATGACCACTTTTGATTAAAACTGGCTAATTATCTTTTTCGATTTATGTTTTAAGCTTTAAAAACTTGCTATATGTTGAAATATTTAATCAAATAAGAAAGAACCCTTAGTAAATTGAGTGTTGGCTTGCCCGACCCCGCTGTTGGGCGCCATCACGACATGAGTTAGTATTTTGGGTCGTGACATTTATTTAATTTCATTCTTAATTATTTTGATGCGTGCTAACAGTGAAATGCTATCTACAATTGTAGAGTTGACTCGATGTGAAAATTCTAGATTGCATATAGGATTAGATAGAGCAAGTTCTTGAACCCGGACATCAGAAAACGTTAGGATAGAAATATACCTAATTGTCTTGCTTGGTTGAGATACAAGAAGTGTAAACACGTTCTCTTTAGTCTTAATTCTATAGTCATATAGATATTATGTTAGCTTGAATAGTCGAGTAAGAACTCGACAGATTCGTACGAGTAACATCAATCTTGTCAATCAACAAACCATATAAATCAATTAGTTAGGTTAAGCCAAGAATGCAACAAGATTGTTAGCAAGCCTATGACCCTGGAACTCCTACCAGTTTTTATCAAAAATTGCCTATCTGTGTTAGTTGATCTCTAGCTTATTTAATTGCTTGATAGTTTCTTTGAATTTCAATTAATTACCTACACATTTTGAGAAAAATCTCTTGAATAGATAAGTTGTTTGAGTTTGGATCAGTCAAAGTTAAGCATAAGTCTCTGTGGGAATGATACTCTACTCACTACTTTATGACTTGACGATCACATATACTTGCGTGAATGTGTTTGGTCGCAACAGAACTCAGTTGAAGCGGAATATAGAAGCACGACTTTAGTTGTAGCAGAAATAATTTGGCTGCTTGGATTGTTCAAAGAAGTGGGAATGAGTATAACAAGTTCATTGACTGTTTTTATTGATAGTAAGGCTGCAATATAAATTGAAGCTAATCAAATATTTCATGAACGAACAAAACACATAAAGAATGATTGTCATTTTATGGGGACAAGATCAAGACTGGAATGGTGAAAACATCATATGTGCATACTAAGGATCAGATATTAGACTTATTAACCAAATGTTTGGGTCAGATGCAACATGCTCATCTTCTTAGCAAGTCGGGGTTTCTCAACATACTACACCCTCCAGCTTGAGGAGGAGCATTCTACGATACCAAGTGGATAATGGGGAAAAGGAATGCATGTGGAAGTCAATTACTTGTTTGTTATTCCTTCTTGTTTGACAATCATGTTACAACCGGCATAAGTCAACTAAGTAGTTAATCGTAGATTAATTAATTAGTTAGAGGAAGTTACAATTAGTTTCTTCATTAATCTTAGCCAGTTGTGTATATATGTTTGCTTATCAATGAAATAGTAGACGTAATTATTTTCTCAAATCATCTTCTTCTCTCTCAGAAACTTTTCGAGCACTAAAGCTCAGACCTCTAATTTCTCCCTTCATATTTTAAAAAAAATCATAAAAGAATAAAAGTGTTAGGTACAATTTGAAAAATAATTTCATAACACAAAGAACTTAATGAAAAATGAATTTCTGAAAACTTGGATAAATTTGAATTATACATTTATCTCTAGGCATCCATCCGGTGCTTGGTGTAGTGGTGGCAATTTAATCCATTTAACTTGACCTGTCCAACCTGACCCGATTGCCATCCCTAGCTTGGTGTTCCCAAAGCATACCATCTCAACTCATTTCTTCTTTCACCGTCTTCTTCTGGATAAGGAAATCCAAATAAATATACATTTTTACCTAATTAGTTATTGTAATCTTACTAAATTTTAAAATTTGGTGTAAACATTGAGTATATTTAATTTACTTTGTTCATTTATCCAAAATAAATATTCATTTTTGAGTGAAATCTAAATAAAAACATGTTACCTAAATTAGAAGAAAAATGATAAACCAAAAGAAAAAATAAAACAAAAGGTGCAATTAGAAAAATAGTTTCAAAATACAAAGGCTAAATCAAAACATTTTAATGAAGGAAAATGAAATAAAAAATAAGGTGGAAATCTAAAAATAGTTTCAAAATGCAAAATCTAAATCAAAACATTTTAATGAAGGAAAATGATAAAGAAAAGAAGTAGAAGGTGCAAATAAATAAATAAAAAAAGTTCCAAAATGTAAAGAAACAATGATAAATCTCCAATCATCCTCTCTTTCACTATCTTCTAGGAGTAATAGATAAGGAAACCCAAAACAGAGCCCTTTCTCCTTCTCCTCTCCCCTCTCTCAGCCATGTCGCTCTCTTCTTTCTCCACAATTCCCACCGCCAAATTCCGCCTCAAAACCACCCCATTAACCCTCCACTCTCCATTCCTCCACCGTCTCCCACTCCACGCCGTCAAAACCCACAAACCCACTTCACTCCACATCTCAAAATCCTCAATCTCCGCCTCACTCGAAGCCGGAGTTGGCGTAATGGCCACAAAACTTGGAATGATGAGCTTCTTCGAAGAATCAGGAACAGTTGTACCAGTAACAGTTGTTGGGTTTCGAGAAGGCAATATTGTTACTCAGATTAAAACTGAGGCTACTGATGGATATAACGCTGTACAAGTCGGGTATCGACGTGTTCGGGATAGAAAGCTGACTAAACCCGAAATGGGGCATCTTGAAAAGTCGGGGATTATTCCTCTGCGCCATTTGCAGGAGTTTAGGCTGCAGTCTATTGATGGATTTGAGGTTATGCAGAAGCTTGATTTTGGTGAGCTCTTTAAAGAGGGTGATTTGGTGGATGTCTCTGGTACAACTATTGGAAAAGGATTTCAAGGTATATATGTGTTTCTACATATATTAATTTGATAAGTAAAAGTTCATTTGGAAATTCAATTACTCATTCTATTCCATTTTATGTGACACATTTACTATTTGGAGAGTCAAAACAAGTTTTCTTTGACCATGTTGTTTTGCAAATACTTTTTAAATATTTTAAATTGCTAATCGTAGTTTCTGAATATTTAAATTTTGTTTCGAAACATTTTAAAAACTCTACCTCCGGATACGCACGGAAAATTAGTCAGCTTGACCTCCAAACTATGTCACATAAAGTGAAACGGAGGGAGTAGATTTCGCGTACAAGCTGATATTTCCTGAAAAATGTGTTTTTGAAGTTGCATTGTTTAATTAAATTTAGATAAAGACTTTTAACTTATGAATTTAATTTTATATATAGATTGTGTTTAGACCTTTTACACAATCAGTGTAGTTTAACTTGCAATAGTAGGTTACGTGCTGAAGAACTTACCCGTAAACCAATTATCAATGCCTGTTTAAGTCCATACTGTTATGTATTCTGAAGTATTAGGCTTAGCAGCATTTTGGATAAACTAGACGAAGAGTTACAATTGACCTAGGATTTTATGTTTTGTGATTAGTATGATTATCAGTGAGCAGCTCTTGGTCCTGATATATAGAATATATGATCAATCACAAGTGAATTTTTAGTCGAGAAATCGGTACTGATAGAGAATCTAAATTCTTGAATAATGGGTTAAATTTGATAATCCAAATTCATATAGTCAACCCCGACTAGCTTGGGATTGGGGCGTTGCTGTTGTCGTTCTAAAGAGAACTATCCTTTGATTTTAGTAGTGTGGTACATCTAAAAGTGCCAGGTCCTTGGTTTTGCATTTGTTAAAATTGCATTATGTTATGTCATTGCAATTCATGTATGCACTTCTTAAACCAGAATAGTATATGTTTGTATTATGAAGATGCAATATATTACAACAGGACATATGCAAATATGATGTTTTTCACCAATTCATAAAACTACTTGATATGCCTATTACATGAGCTACATTATTATTAATATTCGGGCCAACTATGTTGCTCAGACTCTCCAAACATATCGCCGGGTGCGTGTCGGATTCTCCAAAATCAGTGTATTTTTGGAGAATCCGACACAGGTGCGGCAGTATTTTGGAGAGTTCGCTCAACATAGCGGGCCAAATTGTTTAATAAATCACATTGTAATTGAACATCATAGTAGCTCCCCTCTGCATGTGGCATGGCTCCAGCACTTCAAATAAGTTTCTTGATGCTGGATGATACCACACAGTATATTTTCATATGTGTAAACGCGTGGATAGGAATTATCAGGTTTTCTCGTCTTACAGTTTCCCGAAATACAAGCTTAACCTTCTTCTGATAACCTGAATAGTTGTTTGAAGTATCTTCTGGAAGAGACATCCATACCCTTGCTTGTATTGAAGTCAATATAGGCAGTTCTTTGGTTCTCTATTGGTGGCTGTCTATGTATTGCAAGCAACTTCATCTCAGATTTGGATTACTTTTATAACACTTCTGAAAGCGAGTTCTCTTATCTATTGATGGATAAGTGCATAATACATCCATTGGATCCTCGTATCTTGGTTTTCATTGTTGTAAATACTGCTTCCAGGTGGTATAAAGAGGCATAACTTCAAGAGGGGTCAAATGACTCACGGATCAAAGAGTCATAGACAACTTGGATCAATTGGTGCCGGTACAACACCCGGGCGTGTATACAAAGGAAAGAAAATGCCTGGAAGAATGGGAGGCACAAAGAGAAAGATCAGAAAGCTCAAGATTGTCAAGATCGATGATCAACTCAACATTATAATGATCAAAGGAGCTCTTCCTGGTAAGCCAGGAAATCTTTTGCGAATTGCTCCAGCCAAGATTGTAGGCAAAAATATCCCCAAGAGCTAGTTTCTCTATATTTCAAGTGATCATGTAATTTAATTCTTTTAAAATATGTAGCTTTGAAATTTTGCTAATTGCATAGGCTGGATAAACATTTCACTTTCAACTTCTATTTGTCGGATTTCTGGCTAAAACTTATCTTTTACATTTTCAATGTCTTCTGTGTATGAGCACACTTAATAGGGCATAGATAATTCTAATTTAGATGATCAAACCTGCCATGGTGATTGATTGAAGTGTCAGTTCTGCTGCTTGTGAGTCGACGGTCCCCGTACGCCCGGCCTGCCGTTGGGGATCTTAACAGGGAAATGAAGAGAGTAGCATCAAGCGTAAATCAACTGACCCTGGAAATTAACAGCGAGAGATGGTCCAAATGTTCCTAATACAATTCTATTCTTTAAACAGGTTGTAAAGAAGTCTAGAAATGGGTAAAATCTCTCACTATCTTTCTCTCCTTGATGTGGGGAACGAGAGCGAGTGATTCACTGTCATGTCCATATACTCTACGCTTGGAGTTGGGAATAAGTACACTAATAGTTCACTTGTCATCTCCATATACGCTACGCCTTGTAGTTGGGAATAAGGCATTAACTAGGAGCGTACATAGGTCAAGTTAATTTGAATTTTTCAATTGTCAAATCAAATCAATTATCAGATTTTCATCTTTTTTAGGGGCTTATATAAATCGGGTTTTTTTTTTTGGGTAAACTCTTTAGAGCACAACATATAACTTGTGTTTCAAATATTTTTTCATTCCTTGTAAGATACAATTATATAAAGGTGTTTTCTAAGAAAATAACGCAAAATATGAGATGAGCCATGACATTATACCAAGACCCTTTTTCCATAATTATTTTCGTGGTTAAATCTTGTCTTTATCAAAAACCTAGTTTTTTCAACTAAATTCATAATTTTCACAACTTTTTATGCTAAGATCTACCCAAAATCTATGTATTAAGCTTACATTGGGTAAAAATTACTTACCTTCAATAGCTAGGTTGGATCCCCTCTTTAACAAGTTCCAAAATCGCCCCAAGAAGTGAAATAAATGAACACAGCATGGACCGAATCTGTCTTTAAACAACCTCACTACCTTCAGTGATTTCGCTTCTGCGGACGATCTCCCGCTTCTGCGGAAGCAACGTCGCATCTCTGGACAAGGCCTGGCCTGCCTCACCTCGCACCTGCGGTCCTTTCATCGCAGAAGCGGTTTCGCTTCTGTGGAACTCCCTCCACTTCCACGATCTACAGGCCACAATCCATGCCGCTTCTACGATACAAATCCCGCACCTGCGCCTTCACAGATGCGGTCAAATCCCCGATTTTGCGACCACTGAGCAGCCCACACTAGGTCACTTTTGCGGCCAAACTCCCGCTTCTGCAGGATCGCACCTGCGGTCAAAATGTCACAGGTGCGGACGCACCAGAACTGGTGCACCAGCAGTTTTGGGACTTAGCTCCGGGTGATCCGAAACACACCCGAACCTCCCGAGACCCCGCCCAACTGCACCAACAAGTCCATAAACATAATACGGACCTGATCGCACCCTCGAAACGCGGAAAACAACATTAAAACTAAGAATCACAACCCAAACCCAATAGAATTAACTTATGAACATCAAATTCTTCCAACTTACTCCGAACACGCCGAAATATACTTAAACTACTCGGAATTACTCCAAATTTTGCGTGCAAGTCTTAAATCACTATACAGAACTATTCTCAGGCTCGGAATCCTAATTGGACCTCGATAACACCAAATCCTACTTCAAACCAAATTTTAAGAACTTTAAAACCTTCAATGTGCCAACTATCAATATTAAGTGTTGAAATGCCCTCGGGTCATCCAAAACCCGAATCGAACATACGCCAAAGTCCAAAATCATCATACGAACTTACTGGAACTATCAAATCCCGGTTTCGAGGTCGTATACTCAAAATGTTGACTCAAGTCAAACTTAGCCCTTTTTAGCTAACATTAAGGAACCAAGTTTTCCGATTTCAACTCGAACCCTTCCAAATATCGAACTAACCATCCCCGCAAGTTATAAAACAGTAAAAGAACATATAGGGAGTCTCATTTAGGAGAACGGGGATCTATAAAGCTAAATGACCGGTCAGATCGCTACATAAACTAAATCGGGTAAATAAGTTTAAAATCTCGTATATATACATAAAAATCCCATTTTTCCTTAATGGTTTTACCCAGGAGATCTATTAAATTTATGTTTTTACCAATATAAAATTGGGTATAGAGACAACAAAATTGAACGTTAATAATGAATGAAACAGTTACAAGTCTTATTCGAACGAGGTTTTTACCACCTTATACTTGATGTCTAGCTTAAAGTATATATATATTTGTATGTATATCGCCTCATATTTTACTTTTGTTTCGTGGATTTTTTTATGTGAAATGAGTTTATTTATATTAATATGAAGTGTTTTATGTGTAGGAATGATCCGGGAGCAATTGGAGGCAAGACGTGCGAAATTAGAGCCAAAACGGACAAAAACGGGCAAGGGGAACAGTTGAGCGCCACAGGCAGCGCCATGAGCCACCTGTGGCGCTGGAGGCAGTGTGCAAAATTGAAGCAGCGCCGTGGCTGGCGCCTGGCGCTAACCAGGGCGCCAGTGACGTAAAATTTTCCTATTTCGCCAGGGACACGGTTATTTCGGCCCTAGACCTACCCAACACGTATAAAAGCAAGACTAAACTAATTTGTGAAGGGGGAGATGCCACTTTGGAGGGAGAATACACACGAGAAACATTCAGAAGCGAAGAGATCTCAGTTTTCTTCATCTTTTTCTAGTATTTTCAATTATTCAACACTTATGAATTGGTTTGATTACATCATGAGTGGCTAAAAACCCATTGTTCTGGGGTTGTGACTTAGCCATGAATATTGTTGTTTAACGTTAGCTTAGCCTTGATTATAATTCACTAATATATGGTTATTTCTTCAATTCTGTGATTAATTGCTTAATTGTCTGGACAACAGTTAGGTTCTATTTACTATTTATGCTATGCTTGGGAAATTCGTGTATAGATTAAAGAAGAATTGAAGAGAGTGCGATCTTCACTCTTAGAGAGAGCGGATTTGTGGTTAGAATAGGAATATACCTAGTCACCGTGCTTAATTAAATATCGTAATCGTAATGCGTTCTTAATAAATTAATTTCATAGGAACATAGACGTTAATATATTTCGAATAGGCGAGTAGTACTAATATAGGCGTTAATTAAGCATGGTGACTAGGTATATTCCTATCCTAACCACAAATACGCCCCCCTAATAGTTAAGATCGCGCTCTCTTCAATTCTTCTCTAATTTATACACGGCTTTCCCAAGCATAGCATAGATAATAAATAGAACCTAACTGTTGGCCAGACAATTAAGCAATTAATAACAAAATTGATGAAACAACCATATATTAGTGAATTATAATCAAGATTAAGCAAACTTTAAACAACAATATTCATGGCTAAGTCACAACCCCAGAACAATAGGTTTTTAGCCACTCATGATGTAATCAAACAAATTCATAAGTGTTGAATAATTGAAAATACTAGAAAAAGATAAAGAAAACTAAGATCTCTTCGCTTCCGAATGTTTCTCGTGTGTATTCTCCCTCAAAAGTGGCATCTCCCTTTTCACAAATAAGCTTAGTCTTGCTTTTATACGTGTTGAGTAGGTCTAGGGCCGAAATAACCTTGTCCCGGGCGAAATAGGGAAATTTCACGTCACTGGCGCCCTCATCAGCGCCCGGCACCATCCACGGCGCTGCTTCAATTTTGCACACTGCCTCCAGCGCCACAGGTGGCTCAAGGCGCTGCATGTGGCGCCCAACTGCTCCCCTTGTCCGTTTTCATCCGTTTTGGCTCTAATTTCGCACGTCTTGCCTCCAATTTGCTCCGGATCATCCCTACACATAAAAACACTTCATATTAATATAAATCAACTCATTTCACATCCAAAATCCACGAAACAAAGTAAAATATGAGGCGCTATACATACAAATATATATACTTTAAGCTAAACATCAACACCCCGCACATAGACTCTTGCTCGCCCTCAAGCAATGGGACTAACAACTACACTCCAACAACGCACAAAGTTCACTATAAAGGAGCACTTTAACTTTTAATCACACATTTTACCCTTGACTACGATACCGGCAATCAAGCATGAAAATACAAAAATCCACATTCTTCCCTGTTTTAAACATGCCCAAGTATGACAATTCAATTCAATCACTCCAATAACCTATTTGCAACCACCCTACCTCAAGAGTCAACTTGTAACCACTAAGCAGTCTCAACTCACGCACTTCCCCAACAAAAAAGTTTACAACATTACCAATCGTTCATGAGATCATGTGCCCTCACCAACAAACAAAAGAGTGAATATATACTAGTCCACACATTCAAATATGCTTTTGAATATAATTTAAGGACATCACACAATTTAACAAAATTCACTCACTCTCACAAAAAATTCATATGCATCCCGTGATTGTACCATAAGCTTGCCCGTAGTGTAGATCTTTACTAATTCAAGCTAGCCAAATCTAGGATCAATTAGGACTTTAAGGTTGTAATGTTGGCTAAGGGATGGGTATGATACATTTATGAATAGTGACTAACCCTCATAAGCACTTTAATATACTACACTCACAATTAAAACACATATTCATCTCAACCAATTCACTTGCCATAAACCATATACAACATAGCCCTTTTTTCAATTAAGCACTTCTATACTCCCACTAGCACAATTTAATAAGAAGTGGAGGTGTGTGTTTTTTCCTACATACTTTAACTATCATTTTTTTCTTTTCTTTTTCTCCTTTTTTTTCTACACACACTCCATACATTAAGGTTCATCAGCTAGTGACTTTTGATTTCAACTTTAGTGCACCAACGGGCCTTTACATGGTTTCACTCAAAAATTACTCCCCAATATCTCACCTTACTTATTTTAGTGACTAAGTAACTTAGGAGGTAAAGGTTCAACAATCTCACATTAAGAACAAAATAGGGGTATGGCTTGTAATTTGGGTGCCAAAGAAAAGGTCTATAGGCTCAAAGGGGATAGCAACGGAAGATTTTATTTTTATGTGACAAGCACATCTATGATCAAGCAAGAAAACACCTACGTCATCTCCTAGATTAGCACAATTTACAATTTCGCTTCGATTAACACACGGGGCAAGTTCTAGACTACACAGGATAGCTAAAAAAATCATAAATCTTCACACACACATTGCACATGACTCAATCACGATGGTATAGTTCAACTCTCAAGTCAAGTAAGCACACATAATTGAGAAAATTAAGCAATATTGCTCTATGTGGCATACAAGTCAAATAACTGAGCTAAGACGTCACAAAATAGGCTATTTACTTTACTTAGGCTTCACAAGTTAAACCAAATACAAGGAAAAACAGAATGTATGTCATAGCCTAATGTGCCAACACCAAACACGTCAATGATCATTTCAAAGCCACTCAGTTTCTTCCTAACTACTCCTAAAAAAAATTAAAGTACCTGGTTCGAGCTACACCCTTGGAAAAGAACCGGCGCCCAAAGAAAAACCAAGGGACACTACCTAGCTGTCCTAAAAACAAACAAAAAATCTTTTTAGTGTTTTTAATCAGACTTTATCCCTCAAGAGAATTGTCCAACAGATCCATCATCAGGAAAAGTCCGAGGTTTTTCTAGACTATGTCTACTATGAGTTCTAAAAGAAAAACTTAATAATATAAAAAAAACAAATTTATACAATTACACTTTGGAAAGTAGTTTCCCCACCCCACACTTATATTATGCATAGACCTCGATGCATGATCACAGAGAAAAATATTAAACAAGGGTGAGAAATACTCCCTGAAACTCTCTCGGGCCTAGCTCGGACATGATCCTCAATCTTTAGAGTCGGGGCCACCCCACACTTAAGCTCAAACATGCTCCTCAGCTTCAAATTTGGGTACTCAGACTTCCCTACTCTGTAAAATAAAAACAACACAAAAATCGACACAAAAATAAATAAATAAATAAATAAAAGATATACAGACTGGGTTGCCTCCCAACAAGCGCCTTATTTATAGTCGTGGCACGAATCTGCTACTCTGCTCAGGCCGGGCGCTTCTTCTTCTTCTTTCTCCCATGAAGTCTAGCCTTTTTGTACGCTCTTAGAGGAAATCCTCTTTCATCTCTAGCTCTTTTCTCAATCATCTTTACACACTCAGCTTGCAACACCGCCTCCTCTAACTTAGTTGACCCATCTATATCACTACAATTCACACAAGGACTTTGCTCTATCCCCTTCAATTCGACCACAATAATCATGCACAAGTCCTCATAATGCTTAGGGAGCTTAAGTGCCTTGTACACATTAAAAGTGACTTCTTCATCGTCAACTCTCATCATTAACTTCCCTGACCTCACATCAATAATCTCTCCACCAGTAGCTAAGAATGGTCACCCCAAAATAATGGGCACTTCCTCCTCTACCTCGTAATCAAGAACAATAAAATCAACAGGAATAATAATCCTTCCAACTCGAACTAACACATCCTTAATAATTCCTTTTGGCATAACTAGTGACCTATCTGCTAACTGTAAAGTGATTGTAGTAAGTATAAGCACCCCCAATCCGAGTTGCTTGAAATAAGAGGATGAAATCAAATTTATACTAGCTCCTAAATCACATAGGGCTCTACCAACTTTTTGTTTTCCAAGAGATAACGGAATTGTGATACTCCTAGGATCCTTCAACTTAGAAGGAAGTTTACTCTGAACTCTGGCAGTGCATTCTTCAGTAAGTGAAAATGTTTCGAACTCTGTATGTCTTCGTTAGTTTGCCACAATATCTCTGAGATACCTTGCATATTTAGGCACTTCCTGCAAAACTTCCCCCAAAGGAAAATTCATATGCACTTGGCTCAAGATATCAAAAAATTTATTGTACTTAGCATCATCTTTTTGCTTCTGCAGTCTTTGTGGAAATGGAGGTGGTGGCCTAGTCACAATCACTAGCTCTGATCCCTTGTTCTCTTTCTTATTCTCCTCAACTAGTTTGGGGACTAATCATCCTTCAGGACGAGCTGTATACTTCTTTTTTTGGAACTTCTTCTAATGCTCTTCCATTTCTCAAGGTAACCGCTTTGACTTGAGCTTTAGGATTGGGCTCAATATCACTAGGAAGAGCCCCAACTTGTCTGATATTTTGGGCACTGGCAAGTTGTCCCACTTGGCGCTCCAAGTTTCTCATTGATGCGGCTTGGGCTTGCTGATCAGCCATCATTTTTTTCATCATTTCCTCAAAACGAGTCCAACAAGCGAGTCCAACAAGACACCTTGAGGAAATGATGAAAAAAATGATGGCTGATCAGCAAGCCCAAGCCGCAACAATGAGAAACTTGGAGCGCCAAGTGGGACAACTTGCTAGTGACCAAAATACCAGACCAGTTGGGGCTCTTCCTAGTGATACTGAGCCCAATCCTAAAGCTCAAGTCAATGCGGTTACCTTGAGAAATGGAAGAGCATTAGAAGAAGTTCGAAAGAAAGAGAAGTATACAGCTCGCCCTGAAGGAGAATTAGTCCCCAAGCTAGTTGAGGAGAATGAGAAAGAGAACAAGGGATCAGAGCTAGTGATTGTGACAAGGCCACCACCTCCGTTTACACAAAGACTGCAGAAGCAAAAAGATGATGCTAAGTACAAGAAATTCTTAGATATTTTGAGCCAAGTACATGTGAATTTGCCTTTGGTGGAAATCTTGCAGGAAGTGCCTAAATATGCAAGGTATCTCAGAGATATTGTGGAAAACAAATGTAGACATACAGAGTTCAAAATAGTTGCACTTACTGAAGAGTGCAGTGCTAGATTTCAAAGTAAACTTCCTCCTAAGTTGAAGGATCCTGGGATTATCACAATTCCGTTATCTCTTGGAAAACAAGAAGTTGGTAGAGCTCTATGTGATTTAGGAGCTAGTATAAATTTGATTTCATCCTCTTATTTCAAGCAACTCGGATTGGGGGTGCTTATACTTACTACAATCACTTTACAGTTAGCAGATAGGTCACTAGTTATGCCAAAAGGAATTATTAAGGATGTGTTAGTTCGAGTGGGAAAGATTATTCTTCATGTTGATTTTATTGTTCTTGATTACGAGGCAGATGAGGAAGTGCCCATTATTTTGGGGCGACCATTCTTAGCTACTGGTGGAGAGATTATTGATGTGAGGTCAGGGAAGTTAATGATGAGAGTTGATGATGAAGAAGTCACTTTTAATGTGTACAAGGCACTTAAGCTCCCTAAGCATTATGAGGACTTGTGCATGATTATTGTGGTCGAATTGAAGGGGATAGGGCAGAGTCCTTATGTGAATTTTAGTGATCCAGATGGGTCAACTGAGTTAGAGGAGGCGGTGTTGCAAGCTGAGTGTGTAAAGATGATTGAGAAAAGAGCCAGATATGAAAGAGGAGACCCTCTAAGAGCGTGCAAAAAGGATAGACTTCATGGGAGAAAGAAGAAGAGGAAGCGCCTAGCCTGAGCAGAGTAGCAGAGTCGTGCCACGACTATAAATAAGGCGCTTGTTGGGAGGCAACCCAGCCTGTATATATTTTATTTATTTATTATTTTATTCTTTATGTCGAGTTTTGTGTTGTTTTTATTTTGCATAGTAGGGGAAATCTGAGTACCCAAATTTGAAGCTGAGGAGCATGTTTGAGCTTAAGTATGGGGTCGTCTCGACTCTAAATATTGAGGATCATGTCCGAGCTAGGCCCGAGAGGGTCTCAGGGAGTATTTCTCACCCTTGTTTAATATTTTTCTCTGTGATCATGCATCGAGGGCTATGCATAATATAAGTGTGGGGTGGGAAAACTACTTTCCGTAGTATAATTGTATAAAATTATTTTTTTATATTATTAATTTTTTATTTTAGAACTCATAGTAGACATAGTATAGGTTGAAAAAAAAACAAAAATTGAAAAAAATGTTTTTTAGAAAAAGCTCGGACTTTTTCCGACGATGGATCAGTTGGACAATTCTCTTGTGGGATAAAGTCTGATTAAAAACACCAAAAAGATTTTTTTTTGTTTTAAGGATAGCTAGGTAGTGTCCCTTGGTTTTCTTTGGGCGCTGGTTTTTTTCCAAGGATGTAGCTCGAACCAGGTACTTTAATTTTTTTTAGGAGTAAGAAACTGAGTGGCTTTGAAATACTCATTGACGTGTTTGGTGCTGGCATATTAGGCTATGACATACATTCTATTTTCCCTTGTATTTGGTTTAACCTGTGAAGCCTAAGTAAAGTAAATATCCTATTTTGTGACGTCTTAGCTCACTTGTTTGACTTGTATGCCACATAGTGTAATATTGATTAATTTTATCAATTATGTGTGCTTGCTTGACTTGAGAGTTGAACAAAACCATGCGATTGACTCATGTGCAATGTGTGTGTGAGGGTTGTGATTTTCTGTCCTATCTTGTGTAGTCTAGAACTTGCCATGTGTGTTAATCGAAGTGAAATTGTAAGTTGTGCTAATCTAGGAGATGACGTAGGAATTTTCTTGCTTGATCATAGATGTGCCTGTCACATAAAAATAAAATCTTCCGTTGCTATCCCCTTTGAGCCTATAGACCTTTTCTTTGGCACCCATATTACAAGCCATACCCCTATTTTGTTCTTAATGTGAGATTGTTGAACCTTTACCTCCTAAGGAACTTAGTCGCTAAAAGAAGTAAGGTGAGATATTGGGGAGTACTTTTTGAGTGGAACCATGGAAAAGCCCGTTGGTACATTAAAGTTGAAATCAAAAGTCACTAGCTGATGAACCTTAATGTATGGAGTGTGTGTAAAAAAAAAAGAAGAAGAAAAAGAAAAGAAAAAAAATTATAGTTAATGTATGTAGAAAAAAACATACACCTCCACTTCTTATTAAATTGTGTTAGTGGGAGTATAGAAGTGCTTAACTGAAAAAAGGCTATGTTGTATATAGTTTGTGGCAAGTGAATTGGTTGAGAAGAATATGTGTTTGAATTGTGAGTGTAGTATATTAAAGTGCTTATGATGGTTAGTCACTATTCCTAAATGTATCATACCCGTCCCTTATACTACATTACAACCTTAAAGTCCTAATTGATCCTAGATTTGGCTAGCTTGAGTTAGTATAGATCTACACTACGGGCAAGCTTATGGTACAATCACGGGATGTATATGAATTTTTTGTGAGAGTGAGTGAATTTTGTTCAATTGTGTGATGTCCTTAAATTATATTCAAAAGCATATTTAAATGTGTGGACTAGTCTATATTCACTCTTTTGTTTGTTGGTGAGGGCACATGATCTCATGAACGATTGGTAATGTTGCAAACGTTTTTGTTGGGTAAGTGCGTGAGTTGAGAGTGCTTAGTGGTTACAAGTTTACTCTTGAGGTCGGGTGGTTGCAAATAGGTTATTGGAGTGATCGAATTGAATTTTTATACTTGGGCATGTTTAAAAAAGGGAAGAATGTGGATTTTTGTATGTTCATGCTTGATTGCCGATATCGATCATAGTCAAGCGTAAAATGTGTGATTAAAAGTTTAAGTGCTCCTTTATAGTGAACTTTTTGCCCTTGTTGGAGTGTAGTTGTTAGTCCTATTGCTCGAGGGGGAGCAAGAGTCTAAGTGTAGGGTGTTGATGTTTAACTTAAAGTATATATATTTGTATGTATATCTATTTATATTTTACTTTTGTTTCGTGGATTTTGGATGTGAAATGAGTTGATTTATATTAATATGAAGTGTTTTTATGTGTAGGAATGATCCGGAGCTATTGGAGGCAAGACGTGCGAAATTAGAGCCAAAACGGACAAAAACGAGCAAGGGGAGAAGTTGGGCGCCACAGGAAACGCCTTGAGCCACCTGTTGCGCTGGAGGCAGTGTGGAAAAAGTGAAGCAGCGCCGTGGCTGGCGCCGGGCGCTGACAAGGGCACCAGTGACGTGAAATTTTCCTATTTCGTCCGAGACAAGGTTATTTCGGCCCTAGACTTGCCCAACACGTATAAAAGCAAGACTAAACTTATTTGTGAAGGGGGAGACGTCAATTTGGAGGGAGAATACACACGCGAAACATTCAGAAGTGAAGAGATCTCATTTTTCGTCATCTTTTTCTAGCATTTTCAATTATTCAACACTTATGAATTTTTTTGATTACATCATGAGTGGCTAAAAACCCATTGTTCTGGGGTTGTGACTTAGCCATGAATATTGTTGTTTAACGTTAGCTTAACCTTGATTATAATTCACTAATATATGATTGTTTCTTCAATTTTGTGATTATTGCTTAATTGTCTGGCCAACAGTTATGTTCTATTTACTATCTATGCTATGCTTGGGANGGGGGGGGGGATTTGTGGTTAGGATATGAATATACCTAATCACCGTGATTAATTAAATATTGTAATCTTAATGCATTCTTAATAGATTAATTTCATCGGAATATAGGCGTTAATCTATTTCGAATAGGCGAGTAGTACTTCGGGAGGAGGCTATGAGTGAAATTATCGATTAATTAGAAATCATGAGTGAATTGTATTAAAGGGAGAGTTAAATAGAACACAATATGATCGGTGAATCGATCACAATCCTGAAATATTTGTCTCTACTGAATATACAACAATCAACTCGTTACTTGATAATTTAGTCATAACTTAGGATCATAGTTTAATATAGTCATATTCTTGGATTTTGATTTTGGCTTGATTGAATAACAATTTTAGTGATCTAGTAAGTATTTGATACAAGTCTATGTGAGTTCGACACTCGACTTATCATTTTATTACTTGTACGACCACATATACTTGCATGTGCGTTTGGGAGCAATAATACTGCATATGAAACTTTATTACTCTTCCTAATTAAGTTTTAACTTAATTACATGTGTATATACAATTTACAAATTATATACAAATTAGTTTTAAATGATTATCCCATTATATTAGGAATTAAATAAGGAATCCATTATTTCCCATCCATGTTCTCTCTCCCTCCCGCGCGCTCTTTCTCTCTCTCACCGTCTCTCTCTCTCTCTCTCTCATTCTCTGTTCTTTCCCTAATTTTTCTTCCTCTGATGCTCTCTATTTTTATCCTTTCATGTTGTATATATTTTTAATGAAATTCATCAATGGATTTCAATCGTTTTACTATAGAGTTTTCACTTAGCAATTTCCTTTCATGTTGCACATTTGGTATTCAAATTGAAATAGTCAATCAATAAATTTTGAAGGTGTTTGACTCTCCACCATTGACAAACATTAAAAATATTTGAAGCTTTGAATTTGAGTTTTCAAAAACCATTAGTTGTGTGGATTGGGTGTTGTTGCAAACAATTGGGAATATTGTTTGGAGTTTATATCTCAATTTTGAGGGTGTTTGGTGAAGATTAGACTTGATTTTGGCTAAATTTCAGATTAAAACTCGAAGAAGAAGAATAAGTACACATGACATACAATATACTTACGAAATTATAGTAAAGTTGTATTATAATTGTATGTAAATTGTATTCTGTTGTAGTTATATGTATATATATTTTTATTTGAATGTTGTATGGAAGTTGAAAAATAGTTGTATAATGTATGAGCCGTTGTATAAAATTTGTATTTAAGTTATCAATACTATCTTTTATATAAAGTTGTTAATATGTATCACAATTGTACTAAGAGAGAAAGTTTTGATTGGAATTTTAGAGAGGAAGAAGCACACACCACATACAAAATATATACAAATCAGATATAAAATATACAAAATACATATTAGATAACATTTTTTTGAAAATTGTATTTAAGTTGTATGATGTTGTAGATATATTTTAAATGAGTAAAAATAATATATGAAAGTTGTAGATAAGTTGTAAATAAGTGTATACTATATAATTAGTTGTATGAATTTTTTTTAGTATGGTATGTTG
Organism: Nicotiana knightiana; assembly: GCA_005239525.1. Classification (NCBI taxonomy): domain Eukaryota; kingdom Viridiplantae; phylum Streptophyta; class Magnoliopsida; order Solanales; family Solanaceae; genus Nicotiana; species Nicotiana knightiana. The sequence goes on along the minus strand of ML418945.1, from coordinate 32,120 downwards.
TTGTAGATATATCAATTTGTATTAAATATGTACGAAATTTATTTTTTGAATTTGTATATTGTTGTTCCATCAAATTGTATAATATCAATTTTAAGTACGATGTATCCATTTTAGTGTTGATTTAAATAGGTTTATTTAATTCGTGATAGATTAGTATATTGGGTAAGTTAACCAATCAAGTCAAGTAAAATACTTTACTGGCTCCGCACGATAGTTATTAACCTTGTAAAATCATTGGACAAATTTTAATACATATCAATAACTTTATGTAAAAAGATAGTATTGATAACTTAAATACAAATTTTATACAACGATTCATATATTATACAACTATTTTTCAGCTTTCATACAACATGCAAATAAAAAAATAATAATAATAATAAAATAAAATAAAAATAAATTATATATATATATATATATACAACATAATACAATTTACATACAATTATAATACAACTTTACTAAAATTTCATAACTATATTGTATGTCATGTCTTCTTCTTCTTCTTCTTCTTGAGGTATAAATTGAGATATAAACTCCAAACAATATTCTCAATTTTATGCAACAATACCCAATCCGAACAAATAATGATTTTTCAAAACCCAAATTCGAATTCAAAGCTTTAACATAGATTAATGTTTGAATCTTAAGTTCCTACGACCTTCTTACTAGGTGCTGAATTCATCTCTTGAAAAAATACTATCAACCTGCAAGATAATCCGATTTTCAAGAGAGCACAATACAAATTGAAGTGTCACAAGTTTGAATTCAATAACATTCTTGCACTGTTAAAGTTCCATACTTAATGGGTAGCAATGTAAAAAGGAAAAGGGCAAACCAGTGACAAACTGGAGGTTACTTCAATAGGTTGATTGGCAGAAGACAACTTTTAGGTTTACCTTATTGATAGAGAGAGGGACGGTGAGAGAGAGTGATGAAGAAAGAAAGAAAAATTGATGAGAGAGGCGGTAGTGAGGAAAAAGGAGAGGAAAGAAAAAAAGGAAAAGGATGTAACTAAATTCCCTAATCTAAGACACTAATAATGGATTGTATTGTACACGGCTGAAATCGGGCATGGCCGATTTCGTAGGCTCGAGAAGTTGCTTCAAGAATAGGCTCATAATGGACCGAGCTCGAGCTCGAAGACATGAAGATTAAAGTGGTCTCTGAATATCGAGACCGAGCATGATCAATATCGAGTGAGGCATAGTAACGGAATGACGAGATATTAGCAACCAGTCGAAGATCACGGCGGAAATTATGGGACATGTTAAATGAGGCGGTTATTGACACCAATCATGGGATTTGTTTCCGTTATTAGAGTTGTACCATATTTAGGATTCCTCAATTATATATAGAGGGATACCATTCATTTGTAACCATCATCATTCACTGATTAATATACATACGCTGCTCTATTTTCCTTACTATTTTTTATTATTTACTATTGTCCCTCATTTCCCTTACTACATATCCTCGAGACCATCTTGAATCGAGGTCAAGCGCACTACTGATATACTGGTTTGATTTACTTAATCGTCTAATTCGTTCTTTTAATATAGTGTTTATCAATTGGTATTGAATTAGATCACGTATCCTTATAACCACAATATAAGTTTAATTGTTACTCGAATTTCGAAACAGTTTGGCGCCCACCGTGGGGCTAAGGATAGTAGTGACTGTTCAGTATTGATTCTGGTAAAACACACTATTTTACGCTTGTCTTTGTCAAGAAATTTTTCTTTCAGTTTGAAACATGTTAAACTCACAAAACGCATTCACACACGATGACAATGTCCTCAGACTTCACGGGGAAAACGAAAATGTGATTGCTCCAGGAATCGACGTGCCACAGGCTGATCTCGGAGGAGCACCGCCCATCAACCAAGTCGATGTCAGTTCGCACGTTGCTCTGAATGTATATTTGGGCAGAGATCTCGAGGGGAGTGTACCCAGAGAAGGCCGATCTGATGGCCGTGGTACACAGGGCAAAGGAGACGAATGAGTCAGTCTCCAAGTGATATTCGAAATTCTTCAGGCTCAGCAAACCGCTATTGCTCAGTTACAAAACCAGCATAGAGCTCTGAATAGGGTCGAGCCAGAGGTTACTCGCAGTACCGAACCAGTACCGGAAAGATTGAGCAGTAACAAATCAGGGACCGGTCCTTCCATAATGAAAATGCTCGAGGAGCTGACTAAAAGAATTGAATTAGGGGAGAAGAAGATTGAAGCCAATGATAAAAAGGTGGAGACTTATAATTCTCGAGTTGACCAGATACCAGGAGCACCCCATATCTTGAAAGGAATGGATTCGAAGAAGCTTGTGCAAAAACCCTTCTCTCCGAGTGCTGCTCCAAAGCCCATTCCAATGAAATTCCGTATGCCTGATATACCCAAGTATAATGGGACCACTGACCCTAATGAGCATGTTACCTCTTACACATGCGCCATTAAGGGTAATGATTTGGAGGACAACGAGATCGAGTTTGTGCTGCTGAAAAACTTCAGAGAAACCCTGTCGAAGGGAGCAATGATTTGGTACCACAACCTGCCACCAAATTCCATCGATTCATTCGCCATGTTGGCGGATTCTTTTGTAAAGGCGCACTCCGGACCCATAACGGTTGCAACAAGGAAATCAGATCTCTTCAAGGTGAGACAAAAGGATAATTAGATGATAAGGGAGTTTGTATCCCGATTCCAAATGGAACACATGGAATTTCCACCGGAAATGGATGATTGGGACATTCAAGCTTTCACCTAACGGTTGAATGAACGGAGTTCGATATCATCACGACAGTTGAAAAAAAATTTGATCGAGTACCCAGCTGTAACTTGGGCAGATGTTCACAATCGATATCAATCAAAGATCAGGGTCGAAGACGAACAATTGGGAGCTCCTTCCGATTCACTACATCCAAATCGGTCGGCAGGTAAAAGTCAGAGGGACGTCGATAGAGAGCTAAGGTCGAATAAAGATCAGTACCAGCCATATGTTGCCGAATGAAGGAATAACGGTACAGGACGCAACTCCATCCAGAATGATTGAAGAAGAGATCAAGGACAGAATTCTCAAGGACTTATGAGTTAAACTGGCTTTGACAAGTATGCATATCCCACAGAGGCACCTCGGCTATCAGAGTACAATTTCTGCGTCAATGCATCAGGCATAATATCAGCTATCGGGTGGATCAAAGACACTAGGTGGCCCAGACCTATACAAACCAATCCTTCTCATAGGAACCTGAATTTAATGTGTAAGTATCATGGCACACACGGTCATATGACCGAAGATTGCAGGCAATTGAGGGAAGAGGTAGCTCGACTATTCAATGAGAGCCATCTTCGAGAATTCATCAGGGACCGAGCTAAGAATCACTTCAGGGAAAGAGACACCAACATGAAGAATGAACAAAAAGAACCTCAACATGTCATTCATATGATCATCGGTGGGGTCGATGTTCCGCACGGACCCATATTCAAATGCACCAAGATATTGATCACTAGAGAAAGCGGACCCGAGATTATGTGCTCAAAGGAACTTTATCATTTAATGACGAATAAGCAGAAGGCATTTCTCAGCCACACAATGATGCTCTGGTAATTTCTATCTTGTTAAGTAAAGTTCAAGTTAAGAGTGTTTTAGTGGATCCATGTAGCTAGGCAAACATCATCAGATCAAGGGTTGTGGAGAAACTCGGCCTACAGGACCAGATTGTACCTGCATCTCGAGTCCTCAACGGCTTCAATATGGCCAGTGAAATGACTAAGGCGGAGATTATTCTATCAGTGAACGTGGTTGGAACCATCCAAGATACTAAGTTCCATGTCATCAAAGGCGACATGAGATATAATGCACTACTCGGAAGGCCTTGGATCCACAACATGAGGGCAGTACCGCCGGCCCTCAACCAAATGCTGAAGTTCCCGACGACGGATGGTGTAAAAATGGTATACGGGGAGCAGCATGCTGCAAAAGAAATGTTCACGGTCGAGGAAATGACACCTATATCCACACTAGCGACCTCAGAAAAATCGAGCACCAAAGGAAAATAGAAGGCCAAATAGCAATCACCGCCCCAACCTCGACCGTATCGGAGAAACAAGTAGTAGATGAAGAAGAAGAGGAGGATTTTCTAACTCCCCGGACTTTTGTTTTTCTCGAAGATTCAGATGCCACCAAATCAACGGTCGAGGAGCTGGAACAGGTGATACTTATAGAGTACCTGCCCGAGCAAAAGGTTTATCTGGGAACGGGGTTAACCCACGAAATCAGGAAAAACTTATTCAATTTCTTATTAATAACATGGACTGCTTTGCATGGTCCCATTTAGACATGATAGGGATCCCACCAGAGATAAAAACGTATCGACTAAGCCTGGACCCTAAGTTTAGACCGGTGAAGCAAAAGAAAAGACCCAGTCCGAGGTAGAGCACACATTCATAAATGATGAGGTAACCAAACTTCTCAACATAGGGTCCATTCGGTAGGTAAAATATCCCGAATGGTTAGCTAATGTAGTTGTAGTACCTAAAAAAGGGAACAAACTTAGAATGTGTGTAGACTATAAGGACTTGAACAAAGCATGTCCGAAAGATTCTTTTCCATTGCCCAACATCGATCGCATGATGGATGCCACGGCCGGCCACAAGATCCTTACTTGTATCGATGCCTATTCCAGGTACAATCAAATCCAAATGGAGCTAGAAGACCAAGAAAAGACTTCTTTCATCACCAAGTATGGAACCTATTGCTATAATGTAATGCCCTTCGGGCTAAAAAATGCAGGACCTACATATCAACGCCTAGTTAACAAAATGTTCGAAGAAAAAATAGGTAAATCAATGGAAGTTTATATTAACGACATGCTAGTTAAGCCCCTGCATGCAGAGGACCATTTGACTCATTTGCAGGAAACGTTCGAGATTTTAAAAAAATACAAAATGAATCTCAACCCCAAGAAATGTGCTTTCGAGGTCGGCTCGAGAAAATTCCTTGGCTTCATGGTATCAAACCGGGGGATCGAGATCAACCCCGATAAGATTAAGGCCATCGAAGATATCACCGTCGTGGACATTGTAAAGGCCGTACAAAGGTTGACTGAACGGATAGCAGCCTTGGGCCGATTCATCTCGAGGTCGTCGGATCGAAGCCACAGGTTTTTCTCTCTGCTCAAAACGAATAATAATTTTGTCTGGACTCCGGAGTGTCAACAGGAATTGGAAGAATTGAAGCGATACTTATCGATCCACCTCTGCTTCACACTCCGAAGGCAGATGAGAAACTCTACTTATACTTGGAGGTATCCGAGATCGCGGTAAGTGGTGTCCTAGTTCGAGAAGAGTGAGGTACGCAGTTTCCTGTCTATTATGTAACCCTAACCTTAGGCGATGTAGAGACTAGGTATCCATACTTAGAGAAATTGGAACTTACGCTGATAAGCGCTTCAAGAAAATTAAAACCCTATTTTTAATGTCACCCCATATGTGTGTTAACCACAAACCCACTCCATAATGTTTTGCACAAGCCCGAGTTATCGGGCCGATTGGCCAAGTGTGTCGTCAAACTCAATGAGTATGATATTGAATATAAACCCCGAACGGCCATCAAGTCTCAAATTTTAGCATAATTCGTGGTTGATTTCACACCAACTCTCGTGCCTGAAGTTGAAAAGGAACTTCTGTTAAAATCAGGCATGTCATCGGGGGTATGGACCCTTCTCACAGATGGAGCTTCGAATGTGAAGGGGTTCGAGCTAGGCATCATTTTGAAGCCGCCCAAAGGTAGCACTATTAGACAATCAATTAAAACTTCTAGATTGACTAACAATGAGGCCGAGTACGAGGCCATGATTGTAGGTCTCGAGCTAGCCAAAATTTTGGGTGCTGAAGTTATAGAAGCTAAGTGTGACTCTCTACTGGTAGTGAACCAGGAAAACGGAACCTTCAAAGTTCGAGAGGATAGAATGCAAAGGTACTTAGACAAATTGCAAGTGACTTTTCACCGTTTCAAGGAATGGACTCTACAACATATACCTCGAGAACAAAACACTGAGGCTGATGCACTTGCAAATTTGGGTTCATCGGTCGAGGAAGATGATATCAGCTTAGGGATTGTCGTCCAACCCTTGAGATCTGTGATCAAGGGAGGGCATGCCAAAATAAATTCTACAAGCTTAACCTGGGACCGGAGAAATAAATACATCGAGTACTTGAAGAACGGAAAGCTCCCATCGGACCCTAAAGAATCGAGGGCCTTACGGACTAAAGACACTTGATTCACATTAGACGAAGACGTAAAGTTATACAGAAGGACGTTCGATAGAGCATTTACAGTGTACTTAGGACCGGGAGATACTGACTATGTTCTGCGAGAAATCCATGAAGGCACTTGTAGGAACCATTCTGGCACCAAGTCACTAGTTCGTAAGGTTATCAGAGAAGGATACTACTAGGATAGCATGGAAAGAGACTCTAAGGAGTTTTGTTCGAAGATGTGATAAATGTCAAAGGCTTGCACCGATGATCCACCAGCCCGGAGAGCAACTTCACTCGGTCCTATCCCCATGGCCATTCATGAAATGCGGGATGGACATGGTCGGACCACTTCCATCAGCCCCAGGTAAAGCTAAGTTCATTTTGCTTATGACTGACTATTTCTCTAAATGGGTTGAAGCACAGGCTTTCGATAAAGTCAGGGAAAAAGAAGTGATAGATTTCATATGGGATCACATTGCATGTCGATTCAGAATGCCGACAGAAATAGTATGCGACAATGGTAAACAGTTTATTGGCAGCAAAGTAATAAAATTCCTCGAAGATCATAAAATAAAAAGTATATTGTCAACAACATATCAACCCAGAGGGAACAAACATGCCGAATCGACGAACAAGACTATCATCCAAAACATGAAGAAAAGGTTGAATGAAGCTAAGGGAAAATGGAGAGAAATCTTGCCCAAAGTCCTGTGGGCATATCGAACAACATCGAAGTCCAGCACAGAAGCAACTCCGTTTTCATTAGTTTATGGCTTTGAAGCCTTGATTCCAGTCGAAGCTGGAGAACCTAGCTCTAGATTTCGACATGCAATGGAAGAATCGAACCACGGGGCCATGAATACTAGCCTCGAGTTGTTAGATGAAAAACGAGAAGCTGCACTCATTCGAATGGCTGCACAAAAGCAACGAATCGAAAGGTACTACAATAGGAGATCCAACCTTCGCCACTCAGAGTCGGGGACTAGTCCTAAGAAAAGTCATCATCAACACTCGAGATCCTAATGAAGGGAAACTCGGCCCGAATTGGGAAGGATCATATAAAGTCCTCGATATAGTCGATAAAGGATCCTAAAAACTCAGAACGCTGAACGGCGAATCACTGCCAAACAACTGGAACATATAACTTCTCAAGCGATACTATTGTTAAGGTATGACTTTTTATTCTCTTTCATTTATATACATATTCGACACTAACTCATTGCAGGAGTTCGGCGAAAGGCATCGAGACCCCAGGTTTTAAAGTACACGTTGCACTCTTTTTCCCTTAGATAAGTTTTTATCCCAAATGGATTTTTTCGAAAAGATTTTTAACGAGGCAACAATTATGTGCTACCTGAGGACAGTCCAAAAATATCTAAGTCTTCTTTGCAATCAACCTCGAATACTAGGGGGCATCACCCTCGGATGTTATGTGTTCGAGAATTGTACCTTGTGTCAATGGGCCTCGATAGGAAAAACCTTGTAATGGGCCAAATGATCGAATAAACCGTGTTCATATAGATTAGTCGAGACCTGATAGAAAAACATATATGCATGTATAAATTATGAAAAGAAACATTCTTTCTTCATCAAACATCCTGCGTCTCGAAGAAAATTCTTTACTATGCAGATCTTATACTTATGATTTTGTGAAAAATGGCTCAAGAGCCAAGCGCAAACATATTTGAAACACTCGGGGACTGCTTACTCGACTTATATAAACTCAAAGTCATAAGGCATCAATGAGGTACCCCTCAATATATAGGCCAAGGCCACCGTTTCGGGGACTAGCATTGCCAACAAGTTCGAAATGTTATCGGGAAATAAGCCCGAGAGGCATACCCGAAGGCTACGGCCAAATTAAAGGCTACAGTCGAAATAACGCGGCTCAAAGGCGTTAGAATCTCGCAATAAATAATAATAGGCCTTCAAATACTTTGAAAAACCGGTTAAAAGGCTACCCTCGGCAAATTAATTAAAAAAAGGCTTCGATAAAATCAACCCTCAAAAAATCAAAAGGCTTCAATAATATCAGCCTTTGAAAAAACTTAAGAGGTATCAAACTATCTTAACACAAACGTGCTAAGGCATAAAAGTATAAAGGGGGTTCCAATCATCGGACCAGTCTTTTAAGCCGAAAAGGGAAATGATAGTCATTTTTAGAGGCCAAATCGGCCCAGTCTAAAGAGCCTAAGGGCCAATACATTTAGAGTTCGAGACCTTGTTCACACTCAATTCGGACCTAAGGGTTCCATTATCCCGAGCTCGAATAAAATCGACTAGAATATGGATCAGATATTTATCATAAAACCTTAAGGGGTATGTTACTGTAAGTTCGAAGCTTACCCACTACTTGATAAAAAACTAAAGGTTTGTTCTAAGTTCAAAACTTACTTGAACTTAGTTACAAAGACAATATAGTCATGGCATCGATAAAGCCACCCGAAATCTCAAACATATCATTGGGCTCGGGGACTCTCTTTTAAAACCTACGGGTTTGATACAAGTTCGAAACAGTATTCTGTCAACTGTAAAGACTACAACAATTAAATTTTCCCAAGACAAAAACAAAGTAGAGTTTATCACCAATCAGAGACAAAGTAGAGAAAGAATTTGTTATTTGTATAAGGTACTTACAAAGACCCCACGGGGCCTTACACAAAAAGCAAAGAAAAAATACAAAAGAAGAAAAATCCTAAGTGCGTAGTCCACTTTCGGAGACGCATCTTCGGGGGCTTGATCCTCATCTTCTCCGCTCTCGGATCCGCTAGCAGATTCTTTATCATCGGAGAGTAAAGCTGCAGCCTCATCCTCCAAAGCTTTTTCACTCTCGATATCAACTGAGAGGTCGAATCCACGAGAATGCACATCCTCGAGAGTCTCTATCCGGGATTTTCGCCTAGCATGATCGACAACACACGACAATTTTATTTTGGCAGCAACGGAGATATCCTATGCTCAAATGTTGGCAGCCTCAGCGTTACCTCGGTAAGAGGCCACAAGTGATTTCGCCTCAGATTTATCCTCAGAAGGCTCAACGGTCAACTTAGTATCGAGCTCCTCAATCTTTTGGGCCCGAGCCAAGATTTCTTCCTTCACACCTTGGAGTTGGCACTTGATCGAAGCCAATTAGGCTCGAAGCGTGTCTTTCTCCGAGGCAAGACGATCGATATTCTGCTTCCACCCCAAAGTCTTGGCCTCCTTCATATTGGCCTCCTCGTGAAGCTGCTCTACTAGCTCACCCTTCTGCTAGGCCTGCAAAGTCAAAATGTAAATGGCCAAAGCCAAGTAAATACATAACAAACTTCCAAAAGGTTACATTACCCGTTCGATGAGTTCAGTCTATTCTCGATGAGCCCTTGTCAGTTCGGCTAAGAGGTTCCTGATCTCCTCCTCTTTTTGAACTTAGAGGAGTTTGAGGCCGTCTCACTCCTCCACGAGCTTCTTAAGTTCAGCCTCACATCGGGTCAGCTCAACCCAGGATTTGGAAAATGCTTCTTGATGAAGTGCCATAGCCTATACACTAAAAGAGAAATCAGACTTGGAAGAATGAGAATAAAAAGCAATCATAATTACAGGGGCTAAGACTTAGTTGTTTCAAAAGCCGCTGAGCCTCGTCAAAGATGATCGACACATCTAGGTCGGGACCATCGTCGACTCCTGCGAAACATTCTGAAATATATCATTCCCTTCATGGGCCAGCCCCACATCGGGAGTCTCCATGGCCCGAGCATCTTGAAACTGCCCTTCGGAGAACGTAGGGCCAAGTGGCGAATCGCCAATATTAATTATCCCAAGTGATTCACTTGGGACATTATCTTCTCTTTGAAGGGCCTCAGATCTAGACCCTTCGGGAGCACCCGTCGGTTGTTCATAGCAGTAGGGGTGTTCTCACTACCCGATTGCTCGGGGATTTTGCTCGGATCCTCTTCCAAGTGTCCTCGGTCCGAGATTGAACTGTTTCGACCACCACTGGCTCGACGCTCTTGGAAGCTTCAGTGCTTCCCCTCTTTCGAGCTACCAGCAAGAAACTTGCATCCTCACCTTCTTCAACTTCTTCTCGTAATTGTTGGACTACGTCGGCAGGCAGAGGGGAAGGATCGACCTTTGACTTCCGAGTCTTGCTTTTATTTGGCTTGGGGGTATCAGGAGGAAAAACTCTCCTCCTCTTCTTCTCTTTGGTCGGCTTCGGGACCTCCTCTTCCCCAGGCGGAGGTGGCCTCATAACAACGTTGTCTCTGAGACCTATATGAAAAGAAACCGAGTTAGAAGTGAGTATTCTATAAGAAAACATCAATGTACAGGAAATGGACTCACCGTGGTTCTTAGTCTTCCACCGACCCTTGGACTGTATAACCTGATCAAATGGTCTAGGGTGAAAGACATCCCCTCGACCTTGCTCGAAAAGAATCTGAGCAGGATGACGATACAGAAAAAGGAGGGATAGATCTGGCGAAGGGTCACCCGATATTGGCGGCAAAAATCGAGTATGACTGGATCTACGGGGCCTAATGTGAAAGGGTAAGTGTAAACACTTAAAAACCCTTTCACATAGGTAGTGATGTCCTCCTCGGGGGAAAGAATCTCCACCTCTTTGTTATCCCAGTTATATTCCTTTTTCACCTGTCTGAGATCGTCTTCTGATATCGAACAGATGTACCGGGACATGGGCTCACATCAACCTAGTAACACACTCTTCAATACGGGGCTCCACCGGCGTTTTATCGTCGACCGGCCACGGTGAGGAGGCTTTTTCTTTTTGAGGGACAATTTTCGATGTTTTAGCCATCACTATGCGGATTTCAGGAAAGAAAAAGAAGTTGATGTTATGATAAACACAAACCGAAGAAGTAGATGAACTTAAAGAAAATTGAGAAGCTTGTAGAGATTTGGAAAAAGGTTTTGGAAGTAAAGATTATAAAGGTTGAGAAATTGATCTATTTATAGTGGCCACTTTAATGGTTTGAGAAAACTAGTGGCCAACCATCAGCCATTGTTAATTAATGGCATTGGGAACTATGCAGACGTGACCCTTCAGTCACTTCTGTTGTTGACGTCATGGGATTGACGTCATGATCATGGTATCATAGAATCGAGTATCAAATCATTTCTTATCACTTCACTCTAAGAAAATCAGGGACTATCTGTACACGGTCGAAATCGGGCATGTCCGATTTCGTAGGCTCGAGAAGTTTCTTCGAGAATAGGCTCATAATGGACCGAGCTCGAGCTCGAAGATATGAAGATAGAAGTTCTCTCTAAGGATCAAGATCGAGCGTGATCAATTTCGAGTGAGGCATAGTAACGGAATGACGAGATATTAGCAACCGGTTGAGGATTATTATGTCTTAATCTCAAACAAGCCTTGAAGTAGGAGGCATTTGTAGGCATTCAAAATTTATTGAATTTGAATTCAATAAAGTTATTCGGACTATTAATCTAGATAAGTATTATAGGCTAATATAATCGAATTAATTATATAAATTCAATATATATGGATTAAATAAATATGTCTTAATCCATTGGGCTAGCCCATTTAATTGGGCTAAAGTGATGAGCCCACTTCAAGATGTCATCTTCCTAGAGGCCTAGTTTCAAAAGAATTGAGGCAGTAAAGTTGTCCTCAATGCCGCTTACAGGGTTTGTGACAAAAAATCATTTGCAGAATGTGGCGCTCCCTACAAAGCGTACAAATGAAGATTTTGATCCCAATGCTTACAAGTTATTTGTAAAGGCCAGATATAATCCAAATGAGCTGTCAAAGTTAGGTAAGCTCCCATCAAAAGCTTCTACGAGGCAACCATGTGAAGTTTTGGGATACAAGCAACCGTCTCCAGTGTGCATCTCCATAAGAAGGGCGAGCAACAATTATATCACTGTGGAAGATGAATCTGCCGATTCTAACAGACCTTCAGTCTTTAACCGATTTGGAAAACCAACTGTGAGGACTTTCATATCTAAGAGATTGGGTCCATTAAAGAAGGGGAACAAGTTCCAGAGAAATTATCAAAATACAAGAACACCCGCTTCGCCCAAAATTCAGAAGATCTCTAAGATTTCCAAAGTCTAGTTCCTTCTAGAATGAGGAGACAAACAAAAGTCATGGTTTCATGTGATGAGGTACTAAAGGTGAATCCATACACTGTGGTCTACACTAAAGAACGTGCTGAAGATGAAGAAAGTGGAGGTTCTTCGTATCATGTTACTGCACAAGGCGAGCACGATGTTTTATTTCTAATAGAGTATGACGAGAAATTGGAGGATGTTTCACCGTGTTATCACATATCCTTCAATGATGGGGACCCTCAAGAAGATGAAGACACAAAGGATTCTCCGCCTGAACTTGAAGAAGGGTCAAAGGAAACAGTTGGTGCTTTGAAAGAAATAAACCTTAGCACTGATGAAGAACTGAGGCCCACTTATCTATGTACTTTACTAGCAGCCGATGAAGAAAGAACGTATATGGAGTTATTCAAGGAGTTTAAGGATGTCTTTGCTTGGAGTTACAAAGAGATTTCTGGCTTGGACCCTAAAGTAGCAGTCCATAACCTTGTAGTCAAGAATGGAGCTCGTCATGTTAAGAAAGCTCAAAGGCGCTTTAGGCCGAACTTGGTTCACTTGATTGAAAGTGAAGTTAACAAACTCATTGAAGATGGCTTTATTCGCGAAGTTAAATACCCAAGATGGGTCTCAAGTATTGTCCTTGTAAGGAAGAAGAATGGTCAGATTTGGGTGTGCGTTAACTTCAGGGATCTCAACAATACGTGTCAAAGATGAATTCCCACTTCCTATTCCAGAGTTGATGATCGATGCTACTACTGGTTATGAGGCGATGTCTTTCATTGATGGTTTGTCGGGCTATAACCAAATTCGCATGTCACCAAAAGATGAAGAGCTTACCGCATTCCACACCCCAAGGATATTTATTGCTACAAGGTAATGCCTTTTGGCTTGAAGAACGCTGGTTCTACTTACCAAAGGGCTATGCAAAATATCTTTGAGGACCTTCTCCACAAGAATGTCGAATGCTATGTGGACGACTTGGTAGTAAAATCAAGAAAGATGGGCGACCACTTGAAAGACATGAATGGTGTTTGAATTGCTCCAAAGGTACCAACTTAGGATGAATCCATTGAAATATGCCTTTGTAGTTACTTCTGGAAAGTTCCTTGGTTTCATTGTCCGACATCGAGGGATAAAAATTGATCAAGTTAAAGTGGATTCCATTTTGAAAATGCCCGAGCCTCGTAATATTCATGAATTGAGAAGTCTTCAAGGAAAGTTAGCGCACCTTAGGAGATTCATATCAAACCTAGCTGGGAGGTGCCAACTATTCAGTCGCCTTATGAAGAAAGGTGTCCCTTTCAAATGGGACCAAGCATGTAGCAATGACCTTGAGAGCATTAAATCCTACTTGATGAAGCCTCCAGTTTTAGCAGCTTCTATACCTGGAAAAAAAATTGATATTATACATTACGGTGCAAGAAAGGTCTATTACTGTTGGCCCAAGAAAATAGTGAGGGGAAAGAAAACTCTCTTCACTGCTTGAGCAGGATGATGACACCAAACAAACTGAATTATTCGCCAATTGAAAAGTTGTGTTTGGCGCTAGTCCTCTCAATTCAAAGGTGTAGCACTACTTTCAAGCTCATGTTGTTCGTCTTTTTTCTAAAGCAAATCCCATCAAGTTCGTGATGTGAAAACTTGTTCTTAGTGAGACTAGCGAGATGGTACCTCCAATTTCAACAATTTGAGATTTTGTACATCCCTCAAAAGGCTGTAAAAAGATAGGCATTGGCAGACTTCTTGTCAGATAATCTAATACCCGATGACTGGGAGCTAACTGACAAACTACCCTATGAGGAAGCAATGGTCGTTGAAGTTCAACCTCCACAGAAGATGTACTTTGATGGTGCTGCGCATCGCGGAGGAGCTGGTGCTGGTGTAATATTTGTCACTTCCCAAGGTGAAGTCTTGACCTACTCCTTCACCTTGACACAAATCTGTTCCAACAATGTTGCTGACTATCAGGCATTAATACTTGGGCTTGAAATGGCTGTTGATATGAAGCAGTTGCAATTGCAAGTCTTTGGAGACTCCCAGTTAGTGGTCAATCAACTCTGAGGAAGTTATGAGGTCGAAGGACTTCACTACTCCTTTATCATAATACACTTAGAAATTAATGGGGTGGGTTGGCGACGTGACTATTCAACATGTTCCAAGGAAAGAAAACAAGAAGGCTGATGCTTTAGCTGCCTAGCTTCATCGCTAACCGTGCCTGATCAAGCAGAAGCTACTGTCTGCCAAAAATGGGTAGTATCGCTGCCAAATGAGGCTAAAGGTGAAGAAAATAAACTCAAGCATCTTGTCACTGTTTCTGAAGCTAAGAAAGAAGAATGGTGACAACACATTATTGACTACTTAAGCTATGGGATACTTCCAGAAAATTCGAGGAGAAGGACTAAAATTCGTTTTCATGCACCTCGCTTCCTTTACTACAAAGATACTCTATACATAAGGTCATTCGAGGGAGTACTCTTGGGATGCTTAGGGGAAGAATAAGAACTCCAAGCTTTGCAAGAGGCACATTCTAAGGTATGTGGGTCACACCAGTCTGGACCAAAACTCCTCTTCCATATATAAAGAATGGGATATTATTGGCCAACGATCGTAAAATATTGCTTGGACTACGCTTGAAGATGCAAGGCTTGCTAATTCCATGCGGATTTCATTCATCAACCTCCTGAAGTGTTGCACCCGACTGTTGCATCCTAGCCGTTTGATGCCTGGGGATTTGATGTTGTTGGACCTCTGCCAAAGTCCTCTGGTGGGCACCAATACATATTGGCTACAACTGACTACTTCTCAAAATGGGATGAAGTTGTGGATCTTAGGGAAGTGAGAAAGGAAAATGTTGCAAGTTTCATCTGAGGAAACATAATCTATCGCTTTTTCATTCCTCGTTACATAATAACGAATAATCGCAAGCCATTTGACCATAAGTTGATGAACAAGATTTGGGATCTCTTTGGCTTCAAGCAATGTAACTCTTCTATGTACAATGTTGCCTCCAATGGTTTTGCTGAGGCATTCAACAAGACTCTATGTAACTTATTAAAGAAAGTTGTATCAAAATCCAAACGAGATTGGCATGACTGTATGGAAGAAGCTCTATGGGCATATAGGTCAACTCACTGCATGCCAACACAAACGCCCCCCTATGCACTCTTTTATGGAGTCGAAGTCGTCTTACCACTCGAGCTTCAAATACCATCATCACCATTAGCTATTTAAGAAGGGATCATTGATGAAGAGAATTCTTGACTTCTATTAGCAAAGTTTAAGGCTCTTGATTAGAAGAGATTGAAAGCTTACAGTCTTTTATGTTATCAAGCTCGATTGTCTCGCGCCTTAAATAAAAGAGTTCGCCCGAGATTATTTCAAGTAGGAGATCAAGTCCTTGCCGTAAAAAGACCCATTATTACTTCCCATAAACCTGCAGGGAAGTTCACTTCAAAATGGGATTGTCCATATGTCGTACAAGAAGCTTACTCAAGTTGGGCTTACAAGCTAGTTGATGCAGATGGCATGAGAATCGTCCTATCAATGGAAATTTTTTGAAGAAGTATTATCCTTGAAGTTTCAACTCTTCTTGACACATGACCCTAAAATGCATGTTCCTACACTCCTGACCCTCATAAGTGTAAACTGTGAAAAAGTCCGCTAGTTTGAAAAACTCAAAAGAGGCGGTCTAGGAAAAAGTTAGGACATAATTTTTTTTTGAAAAATCACCCATCTGAACTACAGTATGACTTGATCCTCTTCACTGAGGTACATAGGCAGCTTAGAGTTTCATTTTGAGTTTAGTCGCATAAGTTCCAAAGATACATAATCCCCCAATTATTTTGAAAATGAAGTATGATGGAAGTAATTCATTCAACCAACACTTGAAAATCAGGCCGAAATTTCATTCTTCTTTTGAACTTTATATCTCATATGACTTAGAGGGGGCAAGCCTCCATGATAAACCAGTGTCTTCAATGTGACGATTATAGTCTTTATGAGGCTACCAAGTATTTGCACTGAAGTTCCGGGATTCACTATGTCTTCATGTTCACAAAATCTTTAAGTCTTCCAGTCGTCAAGTTCGCTACTCTTCAAGTTGAAATATTTAAGCCCTCCAAGTAAAATCTTCAAGCCCGTCGGTATTCATGTTCGCCGCTCTTCAAGTTTGCCTCTCATCAAGTTGAAATATTTAAGCCCTCCAAGTATCCAAGTTTAAGTCTTTAAGTCCGACATCATTCAAGTTGATGTCATAAAATTCTCCGATCTTGAAGTGGAATTTTTTAAACCCTTCAAATCTTCAAGTTGAAGTCTTCAAGTTTGCTATTTTTCAAGTTGAATTTTAGAAGTCCGCCACTCTTCAAGTTGAAGTCCGCCAAATATTCAAAGTTATCCAAGTGTTCAAGTCGATGTCATCAAGTCCACGAAGTCTCCCAGTTAAATCTTTATAACTTTCCAATCTTAAGGTGGACATAAAAGTCCCTTTTCACCTTAAGTTGGCCTCTTCGTGGGTTTGTCCTTAAAAGGAACTATAATTTTTCAATCTTAAGGTGGACATTTAAGTCCCTTTGCACCTTAAGTTGGCCTTTCATGGGTTTTTCCTTTGAAGGAGCTATAATTTCCAATCTTAAGGTGGACATTAAGTCCCTTTGCACCTTAGGTTGGCCGCTTCATGGGTTTTTCCTTAAAAGGAACTATACTTTCCAATCTTAAGGTGGACATGTAAGTCTCTTCGATAGTCGGGTCACCTTGAGAGTAATATCTCCAATAGGTGGGCCACCTTAAGAGTAATCTTTCCTCGGGTCACCTCAAGAGAAATCTCTCCAATAGTCGGGTCACCTTAAGAGTAATCTCTCCAATAGTCGGGTCAAATTGAGAGTAATCTCTCTGATAGTCGAGCCACCTTGAGAGTAATCTCTCTGATAGTCAGTCCACCTTGAGATTAGTCTCTCCAATAGTCGGGTCACCTTGAAAGTAATCTCTCCCATAGTCGGGTCACCTTGAGAGTAATCTCTCTGATAGTCGGGCCACCTTGAGGGGAATCTCTATGATAGTCGGGCCACCTTGAGAGTAATATCTCCGATATTTTGGCCATCTTGAGACTAATCTCTCTGATATTCAGGCCACCTTGAGACTAATCTCTCCGATATCGGGCCATGATGAGTATCTATCCCTTCGCACCCTGAGAGTAATATCTCCGATATTTGAGCGGGGATGAGTATCCATCACCTCACACCCTATGATTGTCTTCTTCATGTATGGATCATATTGTTAAACAAGAACAAATCCTTCTCGTTTGGCCTACAAAAAATAAAAGAAAAAAGAAAAAAAACAAAGAGAACACAGAAGAAAAGAAGTAAAAATTTACCTTCTCGTTACTGCTTTTCAGAGCGGCTTACAGCAACCAAATATTAATACTCAATTGACAAAGTTGTATGGGGTTTATGTAGATTTGAGAAGCAGAAGTGGTTCGTTATTTGACGATGTGGGAACAAGTACTAAAGCAACTACAATTGTTTGATACTAACACGGTCTAGGAGAAGGTATTCGAAAAGAACTCAGATATGTATAATCCGTCTCTGAAAGGAGTTTAGATTTGTTTTGCGGCGACAGTCATTTGTTTGCAACAAGGAATCAATTATAAATATTTGTTCCTTTAACCAAGCAACGTCGACACCAAATTCCATTACACAAGGAAGGCACTTTGAAAATGATGCAAACTGTTATCACGTGGTCCAACATGTTAGTGGACATTACAATTGAAAATGTTCTTTTATAGATTATGAAAAAGTGGCATTCCCAAATAATATTAGATTCAATTACCAATATAATGCATAATCAACGTGGCTTAGCTTTATTCCTTTCTAAGAAATATACTGACTGTAGGCATTTAAAATTTATTGTAATTAAATTCATAAAATAATTTGGACTATATTTTAAATTCAAGATATATTAGTTCAAATATTTATTGGGCTAATATAATTAGATTAATTATATTAGTCCAAATACATATGGGTTAAATAAATGAGTCCAAATCCATTGGGATAGCCCATTTAGTCCGGCTATAGACGATGGCCCACTTCATTAGGTCCAAGAAGTCATCTTCCAAGAAGTCCAGTTTGGTGCCACGTGTAAAATGACGTGGCACGCCAAGTCAAACAAAAGAGCCAATGAGATCAGCCATATGTCAGAATGACAAGGCATGCCAAGCCAAATTAAAGGCCAATGAAATCGCGCCACATGTGCAAGTGACATGTTCTGGCCAATAAAATGTGTCCTTGTCACGCTTCAACCTGATTGGTCGGAAAGAGTTTGTTTTTATCATAACTCTTCCCTCCCACAACTATAAATAGGGGTCTTCATAACTCAGAGAAGACACCAGAAGTTATAACAAGATGCAAGAAAGAGCTCATGGATCAAACGCTGCAAATTCTTCCACATGTTTCAAGCTTCAAGAAATCAAGTTCAAGTTCAAGAATTCAAGTTCAAGCTCAAGAACGAAGAACAAATCAAGTTCAAGATTAAGAACGAAGAACAAATCAAGGTTCAAAGAGTAGGAGTTCAAATCAAAGTTCGTGCTGGTTGAATTCGAAATCATCGTTTGTGACAACATATATAGATTCAAGATCAAGCTCAAAGGACCTTGAATTTATTTACTATTGAAAAGAAGAATCAGAGGATTCATAGAGATTATACACTCAAATATTGGAAATCAAATACTACGATCGTTGCAATATTTTCGGTCTTGATTTTATTTTCTCGACGCAAATTTATTGTCTACAAATTCGTACATGCCCAGTGGGAAAATATCTACCTCTCATCTAAACTTTTCAATCACCAAAGTTTAAGAACATCAAAATGGGTTCAAAGAAAATCAACCCCGGATCAACTTCCACCAAGGCTGCTAACTCCAGGTTCTATGCCGATGGGTAAAGCATCCTCAATGTTACATTTGGAAGCTACAGACCAGTTACGAGGAGCAAAGAAAGATCTTTAGGACAACAAGCACTCCAAGTGTCGTCCACATCAACCCCTTCGGATCTTCATCCTCAAAAGGAGAAAGATCTTCCACAAACGTACCCGAAGGAGGAAGCGATGTTGCTGAAAAGATCAAGAAAACTCCTGCTCTGCTTGACCTCTCCGGATCTAAGAACTCTGCTGTGAAGGAAGATAATGATGCTTCAAGTGATGGATCCTCCCCACTTACACCATGTAGCGCGATCCATTCGAGAATAAATCTGTGTGACAATCCATGCTACTCTCCATCATCTACAACAATCATGCAAGCCATGGTGACAAACACTTCATCTGTGGAAGAGCAGTTGGCGAACTTGACGGAAGAAATTGTTGGCTTGACCAAGTGCATGCAAAATCAAGATGCTAGAATTGACAAGCTAACATACAGGGTGGGAATCTTGATAGAAGATGAATCCAACCATGCACCTGACAAGCTCTCAGAAGTTCCACAGATTGATTCTCCCCCGAGACGAGTAGCATGCCCTAAGGCTATCCCTGTCTTATCTGAAGGGATGGTTCCCATCGATCAACTGAAGGAGTTCAACGAAGGAACTATTAAGAATAAATATGAAGTTGCTGCCAAGTCCTCTCTTACATACGCAAAGCCGTACACTGCAAGGATCGATATGTTGAAGATGCATACTGTCTGTCTATCAACCTCCAAAGTATCAACAACTTGATGGTAAAGGCAATCCAAAGCAACATGTGGCGTATTTTGTTGAGACATGCAACAACGTTGGGACTTCTGGAGATCACCTCGTCAAACAGTTTGTCCGCTCGCTAAAAAGAATGCTTTTGATTGGTATACAGACCTCGATGCGGGATCTATTGATAGTAGGGATCAATTAGAGCAAGATTCCCTCAATCGCTTTTATAGCACAAGGCGCACTGTGAGCATGGTGAAACTCATAAATACTCACCAACAGAAAGGTGAACCAGTCATTGACTTTATCAATCATTGGAGGAATGCAAGCCTCAACTGTAAAGAAAGGCTTAGTGAAACGTCTGGAATAGAGATGTAAATCCAAGGCATGCATTGGGGATTGAGGTATATCTTGAAAAGTATCAAACCTAGAATAATTGAAGAACTTGCAAATCATGCCCATGACATGGAATTGAGCATGGCCTCCGCTGGAAATGAAAGGATGCCCTTCTATGAACCTCGCAAAGGGAACAACAAGCAAGAACTCAGAAAATGGAGCAAGTTTGTACCAAGATCTAAAAACAAAAAGCTATGAATGTGAACACATCACCTGTGAAGTTCATGACGAAGGTGAGTAAGAAGCAGAGTATGAAATCCACTTCGCTTCAAGATAAGCTGAGTGGAAAGTTGACTCTAAAAGAAATGCAAGAGAAAGATCTCTTCCAGAGTGGTATCTCATTGATGGCTCGGCCCCCCCCGGAAGGAGGCCTACCCATTTATGGATTCTGATGTGCCAGCCAGTTTGAAGAACTCCTCGAGTTAAATCTCATTGAGCTTCCGGAGATGAAGCGGCCAAATGAAGTTGGGAAAACTGATGGCCCAAATTACTGCAAATATCATCGACTTGTGAGCCACCCTCTAGAGAAGTGCTTTGTCTTCAACGAAAAAATTATGAACTTAGCTCGCGAAAAGAATATCGCGCTTGAAGAAGAGAAAGAAAAAGCAAACCAAGTCTTTATCACCTTTGGTTCATTCAGTCTAGATGAATTATATGGTTTTAAAGAAAGTAAAGATGAAGAATTACTGGAGAACGACAAAGCTCAAGTCAATCAACCTGATAATGATGAAGGTTGGACGTTGGTGACTCGTCGTAGGCACCACAGAAGGAGCCCACGAAAATAATCAGTAGAACAATCAACAAGGAAAATGATGGTAAAAATACCAAGGAGATGGAATCCAGTTAAGCATTTAAAGAAAGAAAAAGAGGAGGTGCACCACCCTCAAAAGCCACGACATCCAGTTACCTTGGAGGATTTCTTGCCATGTTGTTCTGCATGAAGATTTCTCGTGATGGTATTGAGGCCTCTTGTTGCACCGCTGATAAAGGGGAAGAAAGGAGTGATGACCTACTGTTGGCACCATCTTCAGAAAAGCTCATCGAGTCTATTCCTCAAGAAGTTAACGTGTGCGAAGAAAAGGTTACGGTCACAAATGACTATCTTCTACCGGGTGATACTCTTCACAACCTCCCATTATACCTGGTTGGCTATATGTGCGATGAAAGAGTAAATCATATTTTGGTTGATGGAGGATCCTCAGTGAACATCTTTCCAATTCGCACCATGAAAGAACTTGGTATTACCATGAATGAACTCTTATAAATTCGTGTGATGATCCAAGGATTCAACCAAGGGGGAAAAGATCCAAAGGCGCGATCAGGCTGGAATCACCATTGAATATATGCAATCAAGTGCATGTCTGCATGTGATCGATGCGAAGACTTCATACAACGTCTTTCTTTGAAGGCCTTGGATACATGATAATAAAGTAGTTCCATCTACCTACCATCAATATTTAAAATACTATGACGGTGAAGTCGAGAAGAAGATAGTTGTTGATGATGAGCCATTCACCGAGGCAGAGTCACACTTCACCGATGCAAAGTTCTACTTGAAGAACCGTATTGTGAAGGAGCTAAAGGTTGATGATGGCATGAAAAGCAAGAATGATGAGCCCACAACTAAAAGAGCCGAGGTGACTGTTGGTAAAGCCAAAGTTGTTACTGAGGTGGTACAACCCAGTGCGAATAAACCTCATAGAGGGGATATTGCGTCTTATGGCAAGAAAGTAAGTCATGCGCTCCAATATGTCCCTAAAAGGAAGAAAGATGAAGGCGAATCATCTAATCTCCAAACCAACATGCTAAAGGAGTCAACTCTTTCGGTAAAATGAATTGAGGCAGTAAAGTTTTCCTCGAAGCCGCTTGTAGGGTTTGTAGCCCAAAATCATTAGCAGAATGTGGCACTCCCTACAAAGCAAACAGATGAAGGTTTTGATCCTAACGCTTACAGGCTATTTGCAAAAGCTGGATACAATCCTAATGAGCCGTCAAAGTTAGGGAAGCTCTCATCAGAAGCTGCGAAGAGGCAGCCAAGTGAAGGTTTTCCATAAAAGAAACTGTTACCAGTGCGCATCTCCATAAGAAAAGCAAGAAGCAACTATATCACTGGGGAAGATGAATCTTCCGCTTATAACAAGATTTCTGTCTTTGATCGACTTGGAAAATCAACCGTGAGGACTTCCATGTTTGAGAGATTGGGTCCATTAACGAAGGGGAACAAGTTCCAAAGAAATTTTCAAAGCATCAAAACACACGCTTCGCCCAAAATCCAAAAAATCTCTAAGGATTTTCAAAGTTTGGTTCCTTCTAGAATGAGGCGACAAACAAAACTTGTGGTTTCATGCAAAGAAGTGCTGAAGGTAAAGCCATATACTGTGGTCTACACTAAGGAACAATATGAAGATGAAGAAAGTGTGGGTTTTTCGTATCACGTTACTGTACAAGGCGAGAATGGTGTTCCATCTTCAATGGAGGATAATGCAGAATTGGAGGATGTTTCACCATGTTATCACATATCCTTCAACGATGGGGACTCTCAATAAGATGAAGATGCGGAAGATGCTCCACCTAAACTTGAAGAAGGAGTGAAGACTATAGTTGATTCCTTAAAAGAAGTTAACCTTGGCACCGATGAAGAACCAGGACCCACCTACCTAAGTGCTTTACTTGAAGTTGATGAAGAAAGCACTTATATTGAGTTACTCAAGGAGTTCATGGATTTCTTTGCTTGGAGATACAAAGAGATGCCTGGCTTGGACCCGGAAGTAGTAGTCCATCACCTTGTCTTCAAGAATGGTGATCCCCCTATTAAACAAGCCCAAAGGCACTTTAGGTCGGACTTGGTTCCCTTGATGGAAACCTAAGTTAACAAACTCATCGAAGTTGGCTTTATTCGTGAAGTTAAATACCCAACATGGGTTTCAAGTATTGTCCATGAAAGGAAGAAAAAGGGCCAGATTCGAGTGTGCGTTGACTTCAGGGATCTCAACAATGCGTGCCCAAAAGATGAATTATCGCTTCCTATTCCAGATCTGATGATCAATGCTACTACTAGGTACGAGGCAATGTCATTTATGGATTGTTCATCGGGCTATAACCAAATTCGCATGGCGCCAAAAGATGAAGAGCTTA
This sequence comes from Nicotiana knightiana, assembly GCA_005239525.1. Lineage (NCBI taxonomy): Eukaryota > Viridiplantae > Streptophyta > Magnoliopsida > Solanales > Solanaceae > Nicotiana > Nicotiana knightiana. The sequence continues at coordinate 8,607 of ML418945.1, read as the reverse complement.
CCACATTCCGTACCCCAAGGGCATTTAATGCTACAAGGTAATTCCTTTTGGCTTGAATAACGCTGGTGCTACTTACCAAGGGCTATGCAGAATATTTTTGATGATTTTCTCCACAAGAATGTCGAATTCTATGTTGACAATTTGGTGGTAAAATCAAGAGAGAAAAGCGACCACTTGAAAGACTTGAGAATGGTGTTCGAGTTACTTCGGAGGTACCAACTTAGGATGAATCCATTGAAATGTGCCTTTGGAGTTGCTTCTGGAAAGTTCCTTGGTTTTATTGTCCGACATAGAGGGATCGAAATTGATCAAGCCATAGTGGATGCCATTTTGAAAATGCCTCAGCCTCAGGATATTCATGAATTGAAAAGTCTGCAAAGGAAGTTAGCGTACCTTAGGAGATTTATCTGATACCTAGCTGGGAGGTTCCCACCATTCAGTCGCCTTATGAAGAAATGTGTCCCTTTCAAATGGGACTAAGCGTGTAGCAATGCCTTTGAGAGCATTTAATCCTACTTGATGAAACCTCTAGTTTTGGTAGCCCCTATACTTGGAAAGCTGTAGATACTATACATTTCAGCACAAGAAAGGTCTTTTGGAGAGTTGTTGGCCTAACAAAATAGTGAAAGGAAATAAAACTACCTTTACTACTTGAGCAGGATGATGACACCAAATGAGCTGAATTATTCGCCAATTGAAAAGTTATATTTGGCACTAGTCTTCTCAATCCAAATTTGAAGCACTACTTTGAAGCCCATGCCATTCGTTTGGTTTCTAGAGCAAATCCCATCAAGTTTGTGATGTCAAAACCTTTCCTTAGTGATCGACTAGTAAGGTGGTACCTCCAATTTCAGCAATTTGAAATCATGTACATCCCTCAAAAGGATATAAAAGGACAACGGTTAGCATATTTCTTGGCAGATCACCCTATACCTAATGATTGGGAGCTAATTGACGAACTACCTGATGAGGAAGCAATGGTCATTGAAGTTTAGCCTCCATGGAAGATGTACTTTGATGGTTCTGCACATCTCGGAAAAGCTGGTGCTGGTGTAGTATTTGTCACTTCTCAAGGTGAAGTTCTTCCCTACTCTTTTACGTTGACGCAACTCTTCTCTAACAACAATGCTGAGTATCAAGCACTAATACTTGGGCTTGAAATGGCTATCGAAATGAAGCGGTTGCAATTGCAAATCTTTGGTGACTCTCCGTTATTGGTCATTAAGCTTCTAGATAGTTACGAGGTCAAGAAGCCTGAACTATGCCCATATCATGATTACGCTAAAAAATTAATAGGGTGGCTCGATGATGTGATTATTCAGCATGTGCCAAGGAAAGAAAATAAGAAGGTTGATGGTTTATATGCCCTAGCTTCATTGTTAACCCTGCCTGATCAAACGCAAGTTTCTGAAGTTGAGAAAGAAGAATGGTGGTAACCCATTATCGACTACATATGCTATGGAATACTTACTAAAATTCGTCGTCCTGCACCTCGCTTCCTTTACTACAAATATACTCTATACAGAAGGTCATTTGAGGGAGTACTCTTGTGATGCTTAGGGGAAGAAGAAGCACTCCAAACTTTTCAAGAGGCACATTCTAGGTATGGGGGTCACACCAGTCTGGACCAAAGCTCCAATTCCATATAAAAAATATGGGATATTATTGGCCAACGATGGTAAAAGATTGCTTGAACTATGCTCGAAGATGCAAGGCTTGTCAATTCCACACGAATTTTTTTAATCAACCTCCTGAAGTGTTGCACCTGATTGTGACATCCTGACCGTTTGACGCTTGGGGATTGGATGTTGTTGGACCACTTCCAAAGTCCTCTGGTGGGGACCTATACATCTTGGCTGCAACTGACTACTTCTCAAAATGGGCTAAAGTTGTTGCTCTTAAGGAGGTAAAGAAGGAAAATGTTTCAAGTTTCATCCGAGTAAACATAATCTATCTCTTTGGCATTCCTCGTTACATAATAACGTATAATGGAAAGTCATTCGATAAGAGGTTGTTGAACAAGATTTTTGATCTCTTTGGCTTCAAGCAACGTAACTCTTCGATGTACAATGCTTCTACCAATGGTCTAGCTGAGGCATTCAACATAACTCTATGCAACTTGTTAAAGAAATTCGTCTCCAAACCCAAATGAGATTGGAATGACCGTATGGAAGAAGCTCTATGGGCATATAGGATGAGTCACCGCATGCCAACACAAGAGAGTCCTTATTCACTCGTTTATGGAGTCGAAGCGGACTTGCCACTTGAGAGTCAAATACCTTCATTACGAGTGGCTATTCAAGAAGGGATCACTGAGAAGAAAATTCTCGACTTCGATTTGGCAGAGTTGGAGGCTCTTGATGAGAAGAGGTTGAAAGCCCAACAGAGTCTTAAGTGTTATCAAGCTCGATTGTCTCGCGCCTTAAATAAAAGAGTTCACCCGAGATCCTTTCAAGTAGGAGATCAAGTCCTTTCCATATGAATACCCATTATTACTTCCCATAAACCTGTAGGGAAGTTCACTTCAAAAAGGGAGGGTCCATATGCCATACAAGAAGCTTACTCGAGTAGGGCTTACAAATTGGGTTATACAGATGACATAAGAAACGGCCTTATCAATGGCAAGTTTTTGAAGAACTATTATCCTTGAAGTTGCAACACTCCTTGACGCATGAGCCTAAACTGCATGTTCCTACACTCCTGGCCCGCATAAGTCTAAACTGTGTATGGCCCACCCAAAAAAAAAAGTTCACAAGGTTGAAAATATCTAAAGAGGTGGCCTAGGCAAAAGTTAGGAATATATATAAAAACAAATAGTTCGCTAGGTTTAAAACCTTGAAAGAGGCGGCTGATCACGCTCAACTATGTCTTGTAGAAGACTAAGCGGCCGTTGCAAATATAATCCGGGGTATTACGCCCAGAATCGATCCCACAGGGAATTTATGTATCAATTGAGTCTATAAAATACTAAACTGTTGCTAAATCAAGTTTCTCAAGACTTTGAATATCAATTTGGTGATGTTTAACTAATTCTACAATCAATAATAATAAACTAGCAATTAACTAACAATTTAATGTAACAATGATAATAAAGGGTCTAAGGTTATGGTTTCCCCCGTTGGTGAATTCTTCCTTGGATATTTCTTATAGTTTAATTGGCTATCTCTGTCAATCATGAACGCTCTAACTATCATAAATCTCTCTCAAGTAATTATGATAATTTACTAAACGCACTCTCTCAAGTTACGCTAGCTAGATCGCAATACAGTTCACTTTAGATTGCACCCGAGGTATCGTTATCTCTAACCTAACCTCTAAACCCTCGGTTATGACTTTCGTCTATACTGCGGGAGTGGTGTTGCTAAAAAATTACTACCTAAATATTCACTCTCTCTCAAATAGATACATAATAAATAGGAAGAGTTAATCGAGAGCTCATTCAATCAACTACAATAAGAACGTAGTTAAACAAAAAGAGATTAATCAACAAAAATATATTAATATCACCATGAATTCATCCCCAACGGGTTCTACCAAAACCCTAGACTAACGAATTTAGCTACTCATGTTATTGAAAATCAAAACTAAACGAAATTGCATAATGGAAATACAAAGTAATGAATACTAGATATAGAAATCAATGTTTTGGCACTCCAATGATTTTCTTCTGTTGAATCCTTTCAATGCCTTCCGAATCTCCTGTATTTGTGTTTTAGGAGTCTATTTATATGTTTAGGGCGAACCCTAACCGTGTAGGGGACTTCTATTTCGACCGGGAAACACTTAAACTCGTCAAAACTCGGATTTGGCCGAAACTGGGAACCCCGGGCGTTTGGACCCAAAGGCCTGGCTAGGGCTAGCGTTTCAGCCCTAACGCCTGGCTAACGCCAGGGTAGAGCTGGCATTTCAGCCCTAACGCGTGGCTAACGCCAGGTAGGGTCAGGCTGTAGGGCTCTGTCACCCGGCTATCGCCCGGGTGTCTCCTTTCACGTATTTTTTGACTTATTTGCATCCCTTTAGCTCCGTTTCCATCTCCAATTCACCTACACATGAAATAAACTCCATTAAGCACATAAAAAGTGTATTTTTATCATTAACGCACCTCAAATGTAAGGTATATTACATATTAAACTATGCATTTTAGTCTCGCATCA
>ML418943.1:102467-122912 GCA_005239525.1 Nicotiana knightiana | reverse complement strand
TACAAAGTAAGGAAGAAAATATGTACAAATTGATGTTTTGCCTTTGATTCACTCTAATCTCGAGATCCCTGTGTATCTCCGTGAATCCCCCCTTGTAGTTGTCTTTTAGGAGTCTATTTATAGGTTTAGGGTGAACCCTAACCGTGTAGGAGACTTCTATTTCAATTAGAAAACACTTAAACCCGTCAAAACTCGATTTCTGGCCGAATTGGGGACCTGGCGTTTGGACCCAAACGCCTGGCTAACGCCAGGCCAGGGCTGGCGTTTCAGCCCAAACGCCTGGCTAACGCCAGGGTAGGGCTGGCGTTTCAGCCCAAACGCCTGGCTAACGCCAGGCAGGGTCAGTGTGTTTGGCTCTGTCGCCCGGCTATCGCCCGGGTGTCTCCTTTCGCGTATTTTTCGACGTATTTGCATCCTTTTAGCTCCGTTTCCATCTCCACTTCACCTACACATGAAATAAACTCCATTAAGCACATAACAAGTGTAATTTTATCATTAATGCGCATAAAATGTAAGGTATATCACATGTTAAACTATGCAATTTAGTCTCGCATCAATTACCCTCCGAACGGTGTCATGACGGCACCTAGTCTCTACGACTAGGTACGCCTAAAAATTTGTGGAAAAATAAGACAAAACAATAATAGAAATAGTAAAGAAGAAGCAATACTATAAAAAAAATTTACCGCTCGGCATTTACAACTTTTACTTTCCAAAAACCCGGAACGTCACAAACTCTAAACTACTGTAGCTCTATACAAAGGAATAAGGAAAATGTATCTATATATCTCCTATATCTATACTGGAGTGAAAGGGGACTCATGAGATTCTGCGGACGTGGCAGAATTACCTCGCGGTCTCCTGAACAGCTACTAGGGTACTCCTAGCCACAGTGTTGTGTGCTGGTACCTTGATATGTACATGGGAAAAACATGCGCAGGAAAGAGCATGAGTACTCCACATTCGGTACTCAGTAAGTGCCAAGCCTAAACCTAGTCAAGTAGTGACGAGGTCAGGTTGAGGCTCTACTGAGTTTTAAAACAATCCAGTTATAAATTTAAACAGTGAAATATAGATAAGCAATGATAAACAGGATTAATGGAAACTTGAAGAATTAATAACAGAAAGAGAGACCTCGGCTCAGCACAACATATATCTCAACAGTAAATATGCAATGCAGTACAAGGGGAAAGCTCCCGGATCTCAGTCTGTAGTCCCAATTCAAATATGCTATGCAGTACAGGGGGAAAGCTCTCGGATCTCGGTCTGTAGTCCCAATTTAAATATGCAATGCAGTATAGGGAGAAAGCTCCCGGATCTCATTCCGTAGTCCCGATTTAAATATGCAATGCAGTAAAGGGGGAAAGCTCCCGGATGTCGGTCTGTAGTCCCAATTTAAATATGCATTGCAGAAGTATGTCAGATACGGCTTAATAGGCAAGAATAAAGTAAAACTACCTAAGCATGGTGCAACTAGTAGAAAATAAGAGGAAATCAAGTAAGGACAAGTAGCCATGCTTATTATTAATCTAACTACTCAGCTAAGACAGGAAATAGTAATAATGAAAATGAGTGATGCCATGGAAGGAAAAGTGGAATTTTAGCAACAATGACCCGTGTACGCACTCGTCACCTCATGTACACGGCGTCCACATAACAAAATCAGTATGAAAATGCCTAAGGGGAAGTCCCCAACACAGAGTTAGGCAAGCCATTTACCTTGACTGCGCTAATCAACTCAATACCACACTCTTGCCACGAGTATCCAACTCCGGGTGGCCCAAATCTAGTCAATTAAATTGCATAGTGTAAACATCATTTCAAGGAAACAAAATAACTAATAAGTTCGAAGCTAATACACGAAATAAGGAAATTTTCCAAAAAATTCCCTCGGGCCCACGTCTTGAAAACGGATAAAAATTACAAATTCCAAACAGCCATTCACTCATGAACTCACTCGAACAAGAATCATCAAAATCCGACGTCTAAATCTCCCCAAATCCTCAGATTTCTACTTGGGGGAAGTTTCATCCCAATTTCATGATTTTTCATCCAAATTCATTGGTTATATTGAGGAAATTGATAGAGATTAATGGTATACAAGGGAATTAAGGTTAGGAAACGTTACCTATGAATCTCCTCTTCTAAACCCATTGAAAATCGCCGAAACCCGAGCTTTAAATCATTTTTGGAATTATAATTTCAAACCCTCAAAATTTTGTATAAACATCCCAGGGATACCGCACCTGCGACTCTTGGACCGTACCTGCGGAAAATCCATCGCAGGTGTGGTAAGTCACTTAAGAGGGCTAGGGTCACACCTGCGGTCACTTGGCCGCATCTGCGGAACACAGACCACACCTGGGACCACTGGCATCCCCTGCCTAAATTCCGCATCTGCGAGCCCCAACTCCGCACATGTGTGTCCGCACCTGCGGTTCCCCATCCGCAGGTGCGGAACACCAGAACCAGCAATGGTTCAACTGTGTTCCAAGTACCAAAATCACCTGTTGAGCCTCCGAAACACCCCCGAGACCCCCGGGACCTCAACCAAACTTACCAACCAGTCCTAATACTTCATTCAAACTTAATTGAGCCTTCAAAACACATATCATAACATCAAAATCACCAATTATGCATGGATTCAACCCTAAGAACTTATGAAATTTTCAAAATTCACATCTGATGCCGAAACACGTCAAAATTCATGCGAATGACCTCAAATTTTGCACACAGGTCATAAATGACATTTCGGACCTGCGGTCGCTTTCGGAATTCCATTCCGAGTCCGATATCAGAATTTTTACCTATCGGCCAAAATTGCCGAAGTTCTAACTTTCGCCAATTCAAGCCTAAATCTACAACCGACCTCGAAAACATATTCCAAACATGCTCCTAACCCCGTAATCACCCAACGGAGCTAACGGAGTCGACAGAATTCCATTCCGGATCCATCTTCACACAACTCTAGCTACAGCCTGATTTCAAAATTCTAAAATCTACATTTAAGGACTATGTGTCCAAAATCACTCTGAATCTTACCACTCAATACTCCGACAAGTTTCAATAACATAAATAGACATGGGAGAAGCAGTTATTAGGGGATCGGGGCGCTAACTCTCAAAACGACCGACCAGGTCGTTACATTCTCCCCCTCTTAAGAAAATCTTTCGTCCTCGAACGAGTATAGAGGCATACCTGAAGCTGTGAAAATATGAGGGTACTGACTCCGCATATCCTTCTCGATCTCCCAAATCGCCTCCTCGGCCGGATGACCCCTCCACTAAACCTTGACTGAGGCAATATTCTTCGACCTGAGCCTTCTGAACTGTCTGTCCAATATAGCTACAGGCTCCTCAACATAGGATAGATCCTTGTCCAAGTAGACTGAGCTGAAATCCAAAACATGAGTCGGATCACCATGATACTTCAGGAGCATGGAAACGTGGAATACCGGATGAACTCCTGCTAGGTTGGAAGGCAAAGACAACTCATAAGCGACCTCCCCAACCCGCTGCAACACCTCAAAAGAGCCAATGAACCTCAGACTTATCTTACCCTTCTTCCCTAATCTCATGACGCCCTTCATAGGCGATACCTGAAGCAAAACCTGATCACCAGCCATAAATGCCAAGTCACAAACCTTCTAGTCCGCATAACTCTTCTGCTTGGACTGAGCTGTGCGAAGTCTCTCCTAAATCACCTTCACCTTGTCCAAGGAATCTTGAACCAAGTCTATACCCAACAATCGGGCCTCGACCGGCTCGAACCATCCCACTGGAGACCTGCACCGCCTACCATACAAAGCCTCATACGGCGCCATCTGAATGCTGGACTGGTAGCTGTTATTATAAGAAAACTCTGCAAGGGGAAAGTATTGATCCCATGACCCTCCAAAATCTATCACACAGGAACAGAGCATATTCTCGAGAATCTGAATCGTGCGCTCGGACTGCCCCTCCGTCTGAGGGTGAAAAGTTGTACTCAACTCTACCCTGTTGCCTAACTCCTGCTGAACGGCTCTCCAGAACCGTGAAGTGAACTGTGTACCTCTGTCTGAAATGATAGATACTGGGATACCGTGGATGCGAACAATCTCTCTGATATAAATCTCAGCCAACCTCTCAGATGAATATGTAGTCAACACTGGAATGAAATGGGCTAATTTGGTCAGCCGATCCACAATCACCCAAATGGCATCATGCTTCCTCAAAGTCCGATGAAGTCCAACCACAAAGTCCGTGGTGATCCGCTCCCACTTCCACTCTGGAAGCTCAATCTGCTGAAGTAACCCTCCCGGTCTCTGATGCTCACATTTGACTTGCTGACAGTTGAAACATTTGTCTACAAACTCCACTATATCCTTCTTCATCCTTTGCCACCAATAGTGCTGTCTCAGATCCTAGTACATCTTCGCGGTACCCGGATGGATGGAATACCGCGAACTATGGGCCTCCTCAAGAATTAACTCCCGAAGCCCATCCACATTTGGCACACAGATACGACCATGCATCCTCATCACGCCATCATCACCTATAGTCACGTCCCTGACATCACCCCGCTGGACCCTGTCCTGAAGAACCAGAAGGTGGGGATCATCATACTGGCGCTCTCTGATGTGGTCATAAAGAGAAGACCGAGCAACCACACAAGCTAACACCCGACAAGGCTCAGAAAGATTCAATCTCACAAACTGACTGGCTAAGGATTGAACATCTAAGGCTAGAGGCCTCTCAGCTGCATGAAGATATGCCAAACTCCCCAAACTCTCCGCTCGGTGACTCAAGGCATTGGCCACCACATTGGCCTTTCCCCGATGGTATAGTATAGTGATGTCATAGTCCTTTAGCAACTCCAACCATCTCCGCTGGCGCAAATTGAGGTCCTTCTACTTGAATATGTGCTGCAAACTCCGGTGATCGGTGAAAATCTCACAGGGAACGCCGTATAAATAATGACGCCATATCTTCAGGGCGTGAACAATCACTGCCAACTCGAGATCATAAACAGGGTAGTTTTTCTCATGAACCTTCAAATGCCTGGACACGTAGGCAATCTCCCTACCGTCCTGCATCATCACCGCTCCCAGGCCAATCCACGAAGCACCACAATAGATTGTATAGGACCCGGAACCGATAGGCAATATCAACACATGAGCTGTAGTCAGGGCTGTCTTGAGCTTCTGAAAGCTCTCCTCTCACTCCTCAATCCATATGAAAGGGGCACCCTTCTGGGCCAGTCTGGTCATGGGCGCCAAAATGGATGAAAATCCCTCCACAAAACGGTGATAATACCCAGCCAAACAGAGGAAACTGCGGATCTTAGTAGCTGAAGACGGTCTAGGCCAAATCTGCACCGCCTCTACCTTCTTGGGGTCTACCTTGACCCATCCGAAGATACCACATGGCCTAGGAATGCCATATAATCAAGCCAAAATTCACACTTAGAAAATTTGGCATACAACTTCTTCCCTCTCAAAGTTTGAAGCACGGTCCTCAAGTGCTGCTCATGATCCTCGTGGGACCGAGAATATACCAGAATGTCATCAATGAACACGATGACAAAAGTATCAAGATAAGGCCGAAATACGCTTTGCATCAGGTGCATGGCCATATCTGGTCCTGAAGGAAGTCTTCGGGATATCCGGCTCTCGAATCATCAACTGATGATAACTCGAACGCAAATCATTCTTGGAGAACACCCCTAGCACCCTATAACTGGTCAATAGATCATCAATGCGAGGCAATGGGTACCTGTTCGTCACGGTCACCTTATTCAGTTGCCGGTAGTCAATACACATACGCATCGAACCATCATTTTTCTTCACAAACAACACCGGAGCACCCCAAGGTGATACACTGGGCCTAATGAAAACTTTGTCAGGCAACTCCTGCAACTGCTTTTTCAACTCCTTCAACTCAGGAGGATCCATGTGATAGGGAGGAATGGAAATGGGTTGAGTGCCTGGAAACAAGTCAATGCCGAAATCAATGTCTCTATCGGGCGGCATACCCAGAATATCAGCTGGAAATACATCAGGATAGTCCCTGACAACTGGAACTAACTCAACTGTAGGGGTGTCAACACTAACATCTCTCACATAAGCCAAATACGCATCACACCCCTTCTCGGCCATCCGCTGAGCCTTAAGAAAAGAAATGAATCTACGAGGAGTATACTCTAAGGAACCTCTCCACTCTAACCTCGGTAATCCTGGCATAGCCAGTGTCACGGTCTTGGCGTGACAATCAAGAATAGCATAGTAGGGAGACAGCCGGTCCATACCCAAAATAACATCGAAATCTACCATGCTGAGTAATAGTAAGTCAGCCCTAGTCTCAAAACCACTAATAACAATCAAGCACGACCGATATACATGGTCCACAACAAGAGAATCTCCCACAGGAGTAGAAACATATACGGGGGAACTCAAAGAATCCCGAGATATCCCCAAATGTGAAGCAAATTAAGAAGATACATATGAGTACGTAGAACCTGGATCAAATAACACGGATGCATCCCTATGACAAACAGGGACAATACCTGTAATGACCAAATCTGAAGCAACGGCTTCTGAGCGGGCTAGGAGAGCATAACATCTGGCCTGGCCTCCCTCTCTAGGGCGACCTCTACCTCCCCGACCTCCACCTCGAGCTGTCTGAGAAGGTAGGGTAGCAGCTGGGGTTGGAAGAATAGCTGGAGGACCCTGTGGAAGACGTGGAACCTAATAAGTCTGAGGTAGTGCACCCCTCCTATCTCTGGGGCAATCTCTGATCGCATAACGAGGGTCACCACATCCAAAACAACCCCTCAGAGGACATGGTGGCTGCTGCTGACTCTGAACTGGCCTGCTGGACTGGCCAGTGATAGCACCTCGAGCAGGAGGCACATGAGATACTGGTGGTGCATAATAAGGCTCCTGAGGTCTAGGAGGAGCTGGAATAACACTGGCTGCTGGAAGGGCTGAATGAATGAGGTGACTCACAAAACCCCTACCATAGCGTGAAGCTGGTGCACGAACTCCCGAAAAATGACCAGTCGCTCGAGACCTCTTGGTCTCTCTCTCCTCCCTGGCCCGGGCTAACATACTCTCAATCCTCCGGGCAATACTCACGGCCTGCTGGTATGTGATATCTGTCTCCAGCTCTCTGGCCATGGTGGTCCGAATACTGGGGCGGAGTCCCTCAATAAAGCGCCGAATCCTCTCTATGACAATGACAACCAAAGCTGGTGCATGACGAGCCAAATCGCTATAACGGACTGCATACTCTGACACAGTCATGGTACCCTGGCGTATCTGCTCAAACTCTGCACTCCAAGCATCCCTGAGGCTCTGAGGGACAAACTCGAGTAAAAACATCTCGGAGAACTGAGCCCAAGTAAGTGAGGCTGCCTAGTCCGGACTACTTAGCTCAAAAGCACGCCATCACTGATAAGCTGCTCCCCTCAGCTGGAAAGCAGTGAAGGAAACCCCACTCGTCTCCACAATACCCATAGTGCGGAACATACGATGACACTCCTCAAGAAAACCCAGAGCGTCATCCGAAGCTAATCCGCTGAACTCAGGTGGGTGGTACTTCTTGTACCTCTCAAGTCGGAGTTGCTCTGCCTCAGGTACAACTACCTTAGCCCCATGCTGAGTTGGAGCTGCTGGGGGCATAGGAATGTACTCTGGAACCTGCCCAATATGAACCATCTGCTCAGGAGTACGGGCTGCGAGAGTCTGTGTCCCTCCCCCAGCCTGGGATGTGGCTGGAGCTATCGGAAGTAGTCCTGCCTGAGACAGAGTACTAAAGGCACTCAATAACTGAGCCAATGTCTCCTAGAGGGCTGGAGAAATAGTAGGGACCTCCTATGCCCCTCCAACTGTGGCTGCTGGGAGGCTCCTCTGCCTCTGCTCTAGCCGGTGCTCGAGCTGCACCTCGTGCTCTTCCTCTGCCCCGGCCCCTGCCTCTGGTGGCTCTGACTGGGAGCTCGGGTGCTTGGTCATCAGTATGTTCGGTACGAGTACGAACCATCTGTAAGCAAGAATAGAATAAAGTTTAAGAATTTGATGATAGTAACTAACACGATAAGGAATTCCAAAGAATTTGGTTGTTCTTAACAGTTACATAGCCTCTCGAAGATAGATACAGACGTCTCTGCACCGATCCGCGAGACTCTAATAAACCGGCTTGTCACTTGAGACTCCTATGAACCTAGACGCTCTGATACCAACTTGTCACGACCCGAATTACCCTCTGAACGGTCTCGTGACGGAACCTAGTCTCTACGACTAGGTAAGCCTAAAAATTTGTGGAAAAATAAGACAAAACAATAATAGAAACAGTAAAGAAGAAGCAATACTATAAAAAATTTTGCCGCTCGGCATTTACAGCTTTTACTTTCCCAAAATCCGGAACGTCACAAAGTCACAAACTCTGAACTACTGTAGCTCTATACAAAGGAATAAGGAAAATGTATCTATATATCTCCTATATCTATACTGGAGTGGAAGGGGACTCATGAGATTCTGCAGACGCGGAAGAATTACCTTGCGGTCTCCTGAACAGCTACTAGGGTACTCCTAGCCACAGTGTTGTGTGCTGGTACCTGGATCTGTACATGGGAAAAACATACGCAGGGAGGGCGTGAGTACTCCACATTCGATACTCAGTAAGTGCCAAGCCTAAACCCAGTCAAGTAGTAACGAGGTCAGGTTGAGGCTCTACTGAGTTTTAAAATAAGTCAGTTATAAATTTAAACGGTGAAATATAGATAAGCAATGATAAACAGGATTAATGGAAACTGGAAGAATTAATAACAGAAAGAGAGCCCTCGGCTCAGCACAACATATATCTCAACAGTAAATATGCAATGTAGTACAAGGGGAAAGATCCCGGATCTCAGTCCGTAGTCCCAATTTAAATATGCTATGCAGTACAGGGGAAAGCTCCCGGATCTCGGTCCGTAATCCCAATTTAGGGGGAAAGCTCCCAGATCTTGGTCTGTAGTCCCAATTTAAATATGCAATGTAGTACAGGGGGAAAGCTCCCGGATCTCGATCCTTAGTCCCAATTTAAATATGCATTGCAGAAGTATGTTGGGTATGGCTTAATTAAACAGTTCAGGAAAACAACAGTAAGAATAAAGTAAAACTACCTAAGCATGGTACAACTAGTAGCAAATAAGAGGAAATCAAGTAAGGACAGGTAGGCATGCTTATTCTTAAGCTAACTACTCAGTTAAGAAAGGAAACAGTAATATAGGAATGAAAATTAGTGATTCCATGGAAGGAAAAGTGGAATTTTAGCAACAATGACCTGTGTACGCACTCGTTACCTCACGTACACGGCGTCCACGTAACAAAATCAGTATGAAAATGCTTAAGGGGAAGTCCCCAACACAGAGTTAGGCAAGCCACTTACCTTGACTGCGCTAATAAACTCAATACCAGGCTCTTCCCATGAGTATCCAACTCCGGGTGGCCCAAATCTAGTCAATTCGATTGCATAGTGTAAACATCATTTCAAGGAAACAAAATAACTAATAAGTTCGAAGCTAATACACGAAATTAGGAAATTCGCCCAAAACTTCCCCTGGGCCCATGTCTCAAAAACAGATAAAAATTACAAATTCCGAACACCCATTCACTCAGGAACTCACTCGAACAAGAATCATCAAAATCTGACGTCTAAATCTCCCTAAATCCTCAGATATCTACTTGGGGAAGTTTCATCCCAATTTCATGGTTTTTCGTCCAAATTCATTGATTATATTGAGTAAATTGATAGAGATTAATGGTATAAGAGCGAATTAAGGTTAGGAAACGTTACCTATGAATCTCCTCTTCGAAACCCACTGAAAATCGCCAAAACCCGAGCTCTAAATCGTTTTGGAGTTATGAATTTCAAACCCTCAAAATTTTGTATAAACAACCCATGGATACCGCACCTGCGACTCTTGGACCGCACTTGCGGAAAATCCGTCGCAGGTGCGAAAAGTCACTTAACAGGGCTGGGGCCGGACATGCGGTCACTTGGCCGCATCTGCGGTCCCGCACCTGCGGAACACAGAACGCACATGCGACCACTGGCATCCCTGCCTAAATTCCGCATATGCGAGCCCCAACTCCGCACCTGCGTGTCCGCACCTGCGGTTCCCCATCCGCAGGTGCGGAACACCAGAACCAGCAATGGTTCGGTTGTGTTCCAAGTTCCAAAATCACCCGTTGAGCCTCCGAAACACCCCCCAGACCCCCGGGACCTCAACCAAACTTACCAACCAGTCCTAATACTTCTTTCAAACTTATTCGAGCCTTAAAAACACATATCATAACATAAAAATCATCAATTATGCATGGATTCAAGCCTAAGAACTTATAAAATTTCCAAAATTCACATCCGATGCCGAAACACGTCAAAACTCATGCGAATGACCTCAAATTTTGCACACAAGTCATAAATGACATTATGGACCTGTTGTTGCTTTCGGAATTCCATTCCGAGTCTGATATCAAAATTTCACCTATCGGCCGAAATCGCCAAAATTCTAACTTTCGTCAATTCAAGCCTAAATCTACAACCAACCTCGAAAACACATTCTGAACATGCTCCTAGCCCCGAAATCACCCAACGGAGCTAACGAAGTCGGCAGAATTCCATTTTGGATCCGTCTTCATACAGCTCTAGCGCTGATTTCAAAGGCTAAAATCCACATTTAAGGACTATGTGTCCAAAATCACTCCGAATCTTACCACTCAATATTTCAACAAGTTTCAATAACATAAATAGATATGGGAGAAGCAGTTATTAGGGGATCGGGGCGCTAACTCTCAAAATGACCGACCTGGTTGTTACATACTGTTGTTACAAGTCCATTTCTTCTTTAGGTCACTATGCTTATATTAAAGCCTTCTTCCTTATTTCCTCAGCTAGTCTTTTTTACAGTGCTTAGGGAAAACCCTCTGACTCTTGTAAATCTGCGAGCTTATTATATTGTATACCCCACGGTATTTCTGATGTTCTTACTCGCCTATCATTATCCTTAGTTACTTACCTCTGCGCCCTTGTGCTCGTAGGGTTGCTTCTGAATTGAAATTTCTGTTGTCTCCCTAGTGGCACTCCCTTTTACTTCCTATCTGAATATTTATCGAGGATTATGATGTCGTATCTGAGAGACTGAATTTCCTATGCTGGGTTTCACTACATTTATCTTGCATGATGTACTCATTTGTCTGTATCCTCCTATCTAGCCATAACTAGGCTCTTCCTGAATCAACTACATACTACCCATTGGTCCACTCTCATATCTGTATTTTATGTAACGCCTCTTGGGTTATGTCCTTCGTCTTAACTTAACTCTCGTACGGGATCCTTATGTATCAAGTGTTCATTCCCCACTTATTTATCAATATCATCGAGTGTGAAACCCTTATTGATTCTCCCCGGCGTCATGCTTGCATAATGTTCTAGAGTTATATTATCTGTAGGATCTTAATAAATGCAATTTCATTCCTTTCACCTTTTTACCGCGTTCTTCCTTTACCATTCGATAGTTGCCTCTTCATCTTTTGAATTTTTTTTCACATCTTCACTGACATATTACTCGCCTTGTGGTAACCCTTCTACACCAGGGGTAATTGAATTTCTTTTTACGCACAAGGCTGACACCTGGTGTAACTGGCATACTTAGTCCCTTAAGCTTAACTCTGCTCATAGTGCTTGCTTTAGGGAAGCGTCTTTGTGAATGAACTTTAAAGGTTATTCTTCTGTTGTTCATTCTATTATTGTCGAAACACGATCTCTAAAATTCTCACGATGCCAACTATTACCAATTCCTTCGATCCCTAATTCATGTTCGATTTTTTTTGTTTACTATCCCATACTAATTTATATTACTCGGGGTCGAACTTTTCCTTCAGGTAATCACGTTTAACTCACCAACTCATTTCTCGAAATGAGAATATGACTTTAGGGATTATACTTTTATTGTCTCAAGGTATGTCTCCTCTTGTCTTTTCCTTCACTTGGCAATAGACTCTGTCATCCTATCATATTTTGATTTACTGTTATCACTCATTTATCACATCTTACTCATAATGGTTCATTTACTCTCTTCTTATTCTCCTGCTAATATCTCTGTCTATTACCTTATTCTAAAAACTTCAACAAAACACCCTTTTGCTTTTATATCCCCTTGCACCATCTCATTGGCTCGTGGGTCGACTAACATTCTCTCTTTACTAGGGGTAGGAGTCACCCTAAGGTAAATATTCATCCCTTCTAGGATTCTAGTGCTTATCTTCTGAACTTTTTGAACATTCTAGTATTCATATCCAACTATATTATTCTTGAGTGCACCATCTGGCTATCTCCCAATGAGAGCTATTACCATGTCCTGCACTACCCTTCAAAAATGGTAGATATCCATCCACAATTTTGGATTACTATAACCTCATCTGGATCCTGATATCCTATCCTTATCTTAAATCAAATATGTTAGCTCCCATAGGGAATAATTGAGATGGGCATGGTCAATTGTATATATCTCTGTTACTGTTGAAAGTAACTCAAAATACTTATATTTCTCTGAGTGAATTATAAATACTGATAATCTAATTAACTAGGTACCTCGTACCCTTCTTCATCTTGCTTCTTTTACTTGCTGAAACTTGTATCTACCTTCTAATTCTCTTATTTCTTTTTACCATATGGGTGGATAGATATTTTTGTCTTAGAGCTCCTTATCAGAAAACTTACATATCTTAGTACACACATGATCTGCTAAAGACCTCACATTTACTCATCATAAGCATGATGCAAAATTGAGTTCCTCTAACTCAACTCTTCCACAACCACATTCAATCTCTTACCAATTGTCTTTCTAGATGTAGGCATCATTGTATTATGAATAATAGAATTTAGGAGTTTGATTTCTTACAACTGAGCTCTACCACACGAAGTAGAGTAAGAAGAAAGAGTGACAGTCCTAAATGTCGTGTAGCCTCCTGCTTATAAGTGTGGTGCACAACACACCCATAAAAAAGACTTTACTAGACACAGCTTGTAGACTCCCTAGGACAAAACTGCTCTGATACCACTTTTGTCACGACCCAAACCGGAGAGCTGCGATGGGCACCCTGTACTTTACTCAATCGTACCAATGTAACATATCTTTCTTATTGTACTATCATGGATAAATGTGCCAAAAGGGTCATCATGACATAACCGAAATATAACATAATGGAATGTTAGATATAGGACGACCTAACATGATATAGAAACTTATGCATGTGACATACGGGCCTATAAAGCTGACATGATCATTTGTAAACTCAAAACATAGGCCGACAAGGCCATACAAGTATCCATATACCTGACATCTGTCTACAAGCCTCTAAGAGTACATAAACATCATAAAGGTCGGACAGGGCCCTGCCATACCAATCAATACATGTCCAAATCATATTGACCAACTAGGCAACTCTGGAGAAACTGGAGTGCACCAACACTTTCCGCTGAGCTGATAGCCTACTATGAGGACTGTCAACCTGTCTATCGGGACCTACAGGCATGAAATGAAGCATCCCCAGGAAAAAGGGACGTCAATACGAATAAAGTACTGAGTATGTAAAGTAGAAAAGCATAAATAAAAATAGTAATATAAAGAGAGATATAGGAGATACAACATGTAGAATCTGAGTGCCTCTGAGAGATAATGACATGCAATGCCTGATACATATATATATATATATATATATATATATATATATATATATATATATATATATATATATATATATATATATATACATAATATTTTAAAAACATACGCCTCTGTAGGCATCATCATCATCATATTGTGCCCGACCTCGAAGAGGACTCGGTAAAAATGTACCCGGACATCACTAGGCTCGGTAGAATCGTACCCAGCCATGTGAAGCTCGGTAAACCCAAATGATCAGTGGTTGCACAATAGGTGTCATACCCGGCCGACTATAGCGCGGCTCGGTAGAGTACATTAGACAAATATATAATGCATGATGGACTCATAGAATCACGTTCTAAACCTTTCGGAGTAACGTAAGGTCATTGCACCTTAGATTAATATTATGGACATCATACCATTAATATGAACTTCACTAGGATTCAAGGATCATCAATACTTTCTTAGTATAACTTTATAAGAAAAGCACAACATGGACAACCTTAGTTGCTAGGAGTAGATTCGTTATGAAATAGCGTATCGTGTACGTTCGTTTTATTTTAGATCATGCCAAAAGAAAGAAGGAAGTGCCTTAAAATACCTTAAATATACCTTCCAATAAATTCTTCCAACAACTCCACTCAATCTACCATAGCATAAGGAGATTCAAAATCAGTGTTGAGAAGGCTAAATGCGCAACTTAAACTAGTAGCTCATTTACAAAAATTTGGGAAGAATCTCCCCTGTAACAAGAGCCTCCTCCAACACCATAAATCAATAACAACACCCAGAGAAATCCAGCAACATATAATTATCAATAAAAGACACCATATAACAACAACAAGTCACAACTACTTCAAGACGAGCGGCAAGCTCCGATTGGAATCCGTATAACCCATATCACCCCTTATAGACTTATTACATTAACTTAACAGAATCACTAACATGATAATTAAGTAATTCATCAATTATTCCATACTTATACCATATATTTAAAACAAAGGAAACAATCCACAACTCCAATTATCTTTGATTAGCAACTTTATTCACTAGTTCATGTTCAGTCCATTCATTTAACTTAATAAACATCAAGATAACCTTAAGAACATGCAATAACACAATACAAATACCTCCTAAAGTAACTTCAAGTCAAAATCCAAGTTATATTTAGCTTACAACAGCCCTCAATGGCAATACAACACCATAGAAGTGACTTAAGCTAATCCAAGTAGTTATTGTAGTTTATCATCCTAACAACTTAACCAACATACAAGCAATATTAAGAAAAATTACTAGGTTGTTACACTCATTTTATCCAGTAGCAACAACTTTAAATTTCAGCCAAGCACAGCCCACAACTATCCTCAATGACGGCACAAGCTCAAAGAGGTGTTGTTCTTCACTAGAACTAACTTTTGATGTCGAAAGATAGTGTAATCCATTTGTATGACTTGAAATAACCTAGGGTTGATGTGAAAACCTTGGGGGAGTATTTTACAGAACTTAAACCCCTTAAAACAACCTCCCACATGAGCTGGAACCACCCAAAAATCAGCAACAAGAAGAAGAATAAGAAACTTACTAGCGCGACGGGATTCCCGACATTTGATTTGTGTTGTTTACCCTTTGTTTAGGTCTTGTATCATGAGAGAAACCTGAGAGAGTGTTTTTAGGGTTCTAAGATCTTAATATACTGAAAAATAATGACTAAAAACGGGTTTTAGGCATCTTATATATATCCATATGTCTTAAACCGCCTATGTGGGTCCCATAGAGAGCTGTTTGGCGCAGTCTCGGGAAAATACGAATATCTATCTACTCCGAGATCGTATCTATGAACTGTTTGATGAATTAGAAACTAGACTCATATATATTCAACTTGGTGGGTATATCACCCCGTAATTTCAATTAAATTGGGAGAAAAGCTTAGTAACATTTGACCTAAAGTTTAAGTAAAATTATGAACGTAAGTTGCGACAACTTTTGTCGACTTGTATTCCACAACTTGCTTGACTTAAAAATGTAACACACGACTATCATAAGACTAAAATAACTCATAACATAACCTCCTTATCATGTTAATAACTATAGTCTCACCCCAAAGTGCATGTTATAACATTCCAAACTTATCAACTTTCGACGAAACTTATTTTCTTTAATTTGTTTAGCTTCTAAGCCTTTCCAACCATATTGGTACTTGTTATTCATGATCTTAAATATTTGTAACCTACAAGTTAACATTATTAACTTACTTTATTTAATTTCAAAGACGATCTCATTTATGAGCTTAAATCAATTGACTTAGGACGTACTCTCACGTACGAAAATATAGGGTGTAACAACAAAAAAATAAGACAAGTTAACATAAATTTAAATTCGTTAAATATTAAAGATAATACTTGACACGTACAACATAAAAATCAAAAACTACACTTAACACATCCATGTGTTTGTTTAGTCATTATCGCCCATTATTCTATGTTTAAACCACTGAAATTTTTCTTCAAACCAATTATTTTCTTCTTCTGCCTCTTTCAATTTCTCCTTCACTGCCACAAGTTGTTCTTGCATTTTCAAGATCTAGAGTTCGTACTCACTGGTCAGATTTCAAATGTTTAGCTAACATTAAATGTAGTAATCCTGGTTAATGGGTTCATCATACCATTCTTCAAAATCATATTGATTTTCGTCCTACCAATGGGGATGATAACAAAACTGTTACTTAAAATGTTATATAAAAACTATTAACCAACATAACTTTCAATAATAATAACTTACAACTTTTTTACACATCCAGTGTCTGCGTCTTAATTTGCAATTTGACCAATATGGCTTCAAAATCGCATGTTTGCCACATTAACACCTTGGTACGCCATTGCGTCCAGACATGTCGTATTGCTCGAAAATGAATAATTAATGGAAAGTTGTTTTCTTTGTTTTGTTACGACGCAAATAACAATGCAAAATATGCGGGGTTTTTATAGGCAGCTAAGAGTGATTTTAGGCTACATAACGCATATCGGTGATGCGTTATGTATCGCGTGCTAATGATTCTTTACGGTACAAGGCGGTGCAACTTTTCAGGTCGAAAACTTTTTCAGGTCAACATGACAATACACATAACATATATTTGTGATGCGCTACGTTTTGCGTGCTAATAATTCTTTACGGTACAAGTCGGTGTAGCTTTTTTAGGTCAACATGACAATATATATAACGCGTATTGGTGATGCGATATGTTTCACGTGCTAATGATTCTTTGAGGTATAAGTGGGTACAACTTTTTCAGGTCGACATGACAATACACATAACGCATATTGGTGATGCGCTACGTTTAACATACAAGTTCGTGCATTTTAGTTCTTCTTAAATAGAACCAACATTCTAGTATACAAAAATCATTTCAATAGCCATTACAACATCCATTTCAGAAATGCCACTAATATTTAATAAGTGGTTTAAGAAGAGGCAAAAAGTTGAAGGTAGTTCAACAGATACACATGGAACACGTCATAACATAATCGATCCCTACCTTGAAAAAATATGCTAGGTTGCTATACTGATTTGATTGATGACAAGTGGTATGGCATTCTACGTCTTGGAAAATAAGCCTATCAATATACACACTGATCTCAAAGTTGCAGGGCACATTATTGAGGGCAAAGCGCATTTTACAAAGCCTGAAGGTATGCAAATTTGGGGCGAGAAAAACTATATTGGGTTCCCCTTGACTCAAAAAGGTGTGATTATGAAGTACTATGCCACTGGCATGGGCTAGTTGTACCAAAAGCATTGTTTGCAACCTTCCAAACAAACACACACAAAGATGAACTAGAAGTGATTCGACAGTTGATGAAGGACATTTTAGAGATGGAAAAGGCACTGGCCATTCATCATGCACTGGATGATCTTAACTACCTTCAAGGAACGGAGAATCAGTATTGGGATTTATTAGAAAATGAAAAATTGCATAGAGACACTGATTATCCTGTTTTTCCAACAATTATCGGTTGGGAGGGACTACCTAAGTTTCTACCGTAGACGTTGGATATAAGAGTACCATATAATTGTAGAAATCAAGCAAGTGTTCTTATTAATGATCGATGAAATACGAGAACTGTGTGTCAATTGGGGCCTAGATTATGATGCCCTCGGTCTGGATGGATGCGTACAAGATGTTGACGACGAAGATGAAGACAATGACAATGAAATAGTGCTAGACAGTGACGATAATGGCGAATGAAAATTGTTATTTATTTCTTGGGGAATATTTTAAATTGTTGTATTGAATCTTCAATGCTAAATATCCATTAGATTTAACCCTATTGGAACATAATTTTAATTCAGAAAAATTGCAAAATGAACATATACAAGCATTTAGTACAGCAAAACACTAAGTTTATCCTTGATAATTGGGCACATTGGATGAATTGGAACAGAGAGGTGAATTACCACTGCTTCCCAAACCAACTGAAGGACATTTACGATGATTGTGTCCTGTTTAGGAACATATGCCACGTGTTACGCGCATAAACGATATCACCAACATCCATTTGGTTCCGTATCTGCGTTCTTTTTGCACTTGCCGTTGACACACATAATCCTTATTACACACCATTTAAAATGATTTTAGCGGCCAATAATGCTCAGCACCCACTGGTTGGGGGTAGCCACTATAGGTGTTTACGTATACAACAACACTATATTCTTTATCAACCTTGTCGCCGCAAAACCTGTATGTTGAAAGCACTTCATGGCATGTGAGCATTGCAAGTGATAGATCGATCATTTCCCACACGGACATAGTCTTCTAGATTAATTGATGGTGTGGGTATTATTACTGTGGTTTTGATGCACACCAGTGCGAACTTCAAAAATATTTCGCTCGTTGCAATACTGTAAAAATATATGCCATTGTGCTCGCTTTTTATATTTCTCGAATTGTTTCATCGGATGAGACATAAATTCAACACCCCTTTCCATAAATGACGATGCACTTATGGGTCTTTCAACAAACCTCTCCGCCTTCTGTTCGAATGACATCCACACCATGGCAGTGACATGCAATCCACAAGCAAACTTCAACAATCCGTTGAAAGACTCTTACGCGTTTGTAGTAAAAATTCCCATCTTCTATCACCATCCTTATGCAAAGTCTACTTGTCAAGCTCATGTCGCATCAACCAACGATAGGCTTCTGGGTCTTCCTGCCTAATCAATTCCATTCGCCTCCTGAATTTACACTCTTGATGATCTATTGCAGCCATCCACATTAAATCATGTCAGTTCTTTTTCGGATGAGCCACATGGAAGTTGGCCTTCAAGTTCCTAACACAGTAACGATGGTAGGCATACGGTTCCTTCCATGCACGCAAATTCTTTACAAAACTTAAAATACCACCATGCTGATAAGATATTAGACAAATACTTGAACGCTGCCTGGCAAAGTGCTCATTCAAGTGGCCCAAAAATAATGTCCAAGTCTCTTGGCTTTCATTGGCACAAATAGCAAATGCGAGGGGAAATATGCTTTCATTAACATCTACTGCAACGACGATCAACAACTTAATATTATACTTTCCATAGACATGAGTGTCGTCTATGGATATTACCGGCCGACAATGCACAAAACCATCAATGGCTGGTATAAATGCCCAGAACACATATCTGAATATGAAAATTTGTATTCCCAGACTCCGCTCACGCTTCCATTCAACAACAGTCCCGGGTTTAAAGTGTTACAATGCAACCATGTACCTGGGTAGAGCGGCAAAAGACTTATCCCAGTTACCATAAACAATCTCAAACGCACGTTTACGCCCGAGAAATGCCTTTTTTTGGTAATGGTACATCCATATACTTGGTGTACAAATGTTATACACTCTTGAATCTTGTACCTTATGGACGATTCACTGTGTGGAATCAAGACAAGAGAAATCAAGTCAATATTCAAGTTAAAATGATTCCCACTGAATGTGTCCATATCACTGCACAACCAATAAAATAATGAGTTTCTCAAATTCATCCAAACATTATATACAAACTTTATCTCTTAAGTTACAAATCATAATCTGTTGATATCCCATGATGCACATTATCGAGCTGCTGATGACTCCCGGATGGACCACCATGATCCAAAATATCAAAACTGGACATATTCTAACTGTCCATTGGTTCATAACTTGTAAAATTCATAACTGGCTAGTACTCCCTTTGGAATATATGAATGTTAATACAAATATAATACATTAAAAAAATAGTAATACAAAGGAAAATTGAAATTTACCACTCGGCGTATGGATTATGTAAACCTGGGGAGAAATTATATCCTCGCTCCTCATTCGCCCGTGGAGATAAGTTTAGATGAGGCCAAACTCTTTCAAGCGGAACCTGTTCGGATAAAACTGCTCCAAAAATACCACCCGATGGTTGAGAGTTATCCCTATTTTGCGGAACCTCAATATTGCGAGCGTCTTCAAACTTGACGTACATTTCCAATATTTTTATCATAAGAAGTTTCTGGTGTTCATCCGGAGTCCTCAAAGAATCTGTCAGAGTATCATCGTCTTCGATGTTAAACTCAACATAACAAGTAATCATTGCGGAGTAGCAGAAAACAGATATCTTCCGGTTACTTTAATATTAACGAACATTTCCTCACACTCATATTTTACATAACAATGCTATCGTACTCCATTGTAAATGACAACTTAACAATACACTATGGAGAACAACTATAGCGTACTAAGTTATTCTCCA
>ML418943.1:67320-101754 GCA_005239525.1 Nicotiana knightiana | reverse complement strand
AAACAGCTATAGCGTACTAAGTTATTCTCCCCGACAAGCTCCCCCCCCCCCCCCCTCAAATATAATGCAACCCTAATATTTTGCTCTTCAGACATTATGACAAAAAAAAACAGAAAAAGTTAAGTAAACAAATATTTCAGAATGAGTAAAAGAAAATAAAAGGGATGCAGAAGACGTGGAGGATCCTGAATGGATTTTTAACGAAACAATAAAACTTTTTAAATAAGCAAAAAACCAATGCGAGGTACAATAACTGAGGATATAGTGCATTCGTTATACGCGCTATATGTGTAGCGCGATAAATGCATGCGTTATACCCACCAATTATTGGTGGGCCAGTAAAATTCAAATATAGTGTATGGTTTGCAAGCGCTATACCTTAACGGACATATGTGCCGTTAAAGTATAACGCATTCGATCTATGCATTATATATAAATTGGTCATCGGTTGTTTTTTTCACTTATTTTTGTGTTTTGAGTAAAAAAAAAAGACCATACTTTGGTTCCCGACTCCTTGAACAAAAATACTATTCTGTCACTCACAAAGTACTTATAACACTATGAAAAAACAATTAAAACTATGGAAACTTATTGAATTACTATAATTTACAGTTTTCTATAATTAGAAGTGAAAAACATTTTAACTCTTCAAAAAGTAGAGTAGCATCATCATTTTTAAGGAGGAGTAGGAGTAATACTTTTTAGTAATTAAATAGGAAGTTCCTAGGGTCGGTGAATCGGTGGGAGTTATCTATAGACCTCTACATCATCTAAGGAATAATTTTCTTCATAATTAAATATTTGTCATTTGTAATCTAATTTATATTAAATATCAAGGCAAAAGTTGTTGCAACTTCTCCCCCCGTCTTTTTAACAGTGTACAAATTTAATTGCTTCTCTGGCAGGCTTCAGAAAGCAAAATCAATACCATATTCAGGTACCTCAAGATACTATTTTTACTGTTATTTTTTAAACCCAAAATCAATCAAGATTGTTATATTTGTTAAGGGTTCAAGATATTCCTTTTTTGGGTTATCAATTTTCTGGGCTTTCTGAGTTATGACTTCAAAGTTGGAAACTTTCAAGCTTTGTTCTAGTCGTAGAAGTTATTCCTTGAAATTTTATGGTCTTTCTGTTGTCAAGAAATCTTTTTGATGGCTAGAATATAGAGAAAAATGGAGAAGGTGGAAAATGATGAAGTCTTTCATGTGTTTATTAGACTGTACTTTGCTTCACCTCCAAACATTTTGCATTTGGTTTAGAACTAGAGTCATCAAGAATTATTGTTGGGTTCCTAGGTAGGGGGTTGTTGGGTTGAGGTTCACTGTATTCATCAAAAAAAGGTTGTCTTTTCCAGCAAATTGTATATTTTGGTTTCAGTGTTTGAACTAGTTTTATTTATGATAGAGGCTCTTCTAATTCTTGTGTTATTTCCCTTAAATGGTATGTGAATTGTGTTCATAGCCGATGAGTTTGGACTTTCTACCGATGTCTTTGTGGTATGATGTTACAACTAGTTTTTGATTTTGTGTTGAATAGTATAATACTAATGCTGTAGCATGTAAGTTTATCACAATGAGATGAAACTATGGGTGTTATGGGTTCACAACTATTACATAAAGGGTATGATGAGCAGATGGGGGATACTAGTGGATAAAGAGTGTGTTCTGTGTGCAGCACCATTGGAAGAAACTCATACACACCTGTTTTTTGATTGCCCCTACTTACAGTACATATGGAAGGCCCTACTACACTGGTTGATTTTTCATAGATAAATTGGACATGGGATGAAGAGATCACATGGTTATCAACTCAGG
Organism: Nicotiana knightiana; assembly: GCA_005239525.1. Taxonomy (NCBI): domain Eukaryota; kingdom Viridiplantae; phylum Streptophyta; class Magnoliopsida; order Solanales; family Solanaceae; genus Nicotiana; species Nicotiana knightiana. Next base: position 99,937 of record ML418943.1, on the reverse strand, counting down.
TGAGCAACAGTAGGCCAAGAAAAGCTATCTTAGGATTCCTCTTTGCAGCCATTGTGTATCGTATCTGGGTGGAAAGGAATAACCGCGGATTCAATAAGAAAGCACAAGATTACAAGATGATAGTCAGGGAAATAGTCTTGCAGTTGCACATTGTAGGACAAAAGAAGTATAAATGGTCTAGATGGCTAGATAGACGCAATAGTTATCCAGTTGTGTAGGATTAGTCTATGAAGTAATCCAGCTTGTTAGAGTTTTATGTGAGGTCTGTTTGAGGATCTAGCTCAAGAGTCCAAGAAGAGCTAGTTGTACATATTTACACATGGTTAAATATAACTTTTTGTTTGACAAAAAAAATGTGATGAAACTCTAGTACATTAATTGGTTTGTTTCTTATCCAAAAAATGAGTACTAAAGAGGGAAGATTAGTAGTTAGTTGACCCTGGTAGTAAAACACGGAACTCTATATTATCATTTATTCTTTTGTTGTTGTTTAGCTATGGGATTTATGTTCAGGAAAACAAACTAGAATATTCCTTATTTTTCTTTTCTTGCCAACAATTGTATTATTGGAGTTTTTATTAAGAAAAAAAAGTGTCATAGGGGTCTTCAACATAAAAGGCAAATGTCATAACTGTTGCCAGACAAAGGGGCAGTAGCAATACAATGCTGCAAGGTAAAAATAGATATACGACCCTATATTCTCCCAAAAGTATCAGCTGATTTAATAGGGCTAGTAGCCTTGAATTTGAGTTCGGAGTAATACTTTGCTTTGGTGGGTTTATCCATGTTTCATTCCTTTTTCCCTTTTGTTATGTGTGAGATGGCTTTTGGTGTTCGGTGATCTTAGGATACATCAGGGAACTGCTAATGGGAGAACAGTCAGATCTGTATGCTGATCGTATTGTCACACCTGAATCCGTGAACTCCACGCAAGGTGCCGGTGGCGCTGGATCCTCAGGGGGCAGTTCTTATTCTCGCAGAGTTGGTCCATCAACCTTGCGTGAGGGCGAAGAAGAAGCAGAAGCTGGAGGTGAAGAAGAGCCACTAATTCAGACTGTGGAATGCCGAATTTGCCAGGAAGAAGATAGCCCGAAAAATTTGGAGATTCCTTGTAGTTGTAGTGGCAGCTTGAAGGTATCTTTGTGAAGTTGATAAATTTGTGCTCTTATTGTTTCACGGGCTACTGAATATTGATCACAGTGTTGCTTATGCATGTAAATGTCAATCATGTTGATCTTATCATTGTCTAAGTTAAAAATTTCAAATATCTCAGTAATTCTTCTGAAGAACTTGAAATTGTCAGGTGTTGACATTAACAGAAGCTTATTGTTTATGCCTTTCACCCAGCTAAGTCTCGCATCAGTATCTCTAGCTGTAATTACTTGTTGATAAGGGTAATCTGGTTACATATTTTTCTACCTTCTCTTTTTTGGTACTAGGCATAAATATTCACCTCCTACTTTAATCTTCTTGCTATGGGCACCAAGCTCCTATTTGGTGGTTGTGAACCTGGTTCTCTTACTTGGTCGTTGAAGAGGTTGTATCCTTAAGCTAGTTGCTTCTCTTTGTATTTTTAAAATTCCTTTTTTGGAAGTCATTCTTGTTCTTTGGTTTGATTCACTGGCACAGCAAATATTGGTTGGATTTGGTTGTTGCATTTGATACTCTGTGTACCTCATGTCTCAGACCTGTCAGTAATTCTGAAATAAATTGATTACTCCCTCCGTCCCATTTTATGGGCACTGTTTCCTTTTTAGTCAAGTCCCAAAAAGAATGTCACCTTTCTGTATTCAATAATAATTTAACTTTAAAATGGCCATTTTGCCCTTAATGAAATGATTTATAGCCACACAAATATCTGTGCTTTATTCTAGACCATAAGTTTCAAAAGTCTTTTTTTCTTTCTTTAGCTCCGTGCCTAGTCAAACAACCTCATATAAATTAGGACTGCGGGAATATTTGTTTTAGCAAGTATCTTCTGCACAGGTCTCTTAAAGCGAAGAATGTATATACAGACACTTCTACACCAGAAACAGATTCAGCACCATTGCGTATGTGCAGCGTGCAATGTTCATGTTCCTGCTTGTCAACTGTTTTGAAGTCCCATCTGAAATTCACGGTTCTATTAGATAATAGTTGTCTTTGTAAGCGCATAAGATAGAAGACTTTATTTACTCAAGTTACCTACTAAAGCTGAAGAATGTTTTGCCCTCGTGAAATTGCAAAATGATTTGGATGTTAAAACTTCATTAATCTAAAATTCTTTTAGTATGGAGGATTCTTTTATAGTTGACCTCAAATGACTGGGATGAGGCATGTTGATTGATTGATTGATTTACTTCTCTTGAATTAGCCTTATGTTTTAAAATGTTTTAATCATAGATGAGCATGTTTTCTCTCCCATTTTGTATACTTGTGGGGTTTCACGGATTGGCTAACTGTTCCTTTTCTTTCTCTTGTTTACCATCTACGAATTTCACAAATCCAGTATGCTCATAGGAAATGCGTTCAGAGGTGGTGCAATGAGAAGGGAGATATAACTTGCGAGATCTGTCTCCAGGTAATATACGTATCTATTTATCAGCTGCTTGCACTTTGAATTTTGTGTATTGAGGATTTATGGCTTGGTTCTTGTACTGTCACACTTAGTTATTTGTGCAAAGTGACATGTTTATTTAGAGAATTCTCTCCAATCTGCAGCCTTACCGACCTGGATATACTGCTCCACCGCCGCGTCCTCCCTCTGAAGAAACTGTCATTGATATCAGGTTTTGTCATATCAGATTTTTTTTATATCAGGATACGATCCGTTGTTGCAAAATCATTCCTTTTAATACTTAGAGTTTGTTGCTCTGTGGGTGATTTTTGGTATTTGCATTTCAATATACACTGGTATGTACCTGTTTTCTTCACTCTGAGATATACACCTCCCATAGGCTTCCTCTTTGCCTAAAAGCTATTCCGGGCCGGGGGTTACAAAACCTTGTAAACATAATGTTTCAGTTGTTTGTATTTAGACCTTTCCCTTAACTTGATAATGATAATCTAGGATTTACAGTAATTGTACAATAACAAAGTCGATCCGTATTGTTCTATGTTGAATGACCATCACTTCTTGATGTTGATTGGCATGATTACTATGTAAAATAATTTCCCTTCATTTTTGTTATTGCATTGGTGCTCAGATAAATGATATGTCTGTATTGGAAGTGAGGGTGAGATTCCGGCATATTCAGATATTTCAAAAGAAAAAAGGAGGAAAAAAACAGCTTTATTATCATGAACTAATGTTTTTCCCGTTCACCAAGGGAAGTTGCTTCTTGAGAAACCTAGAGACAACAAGCTGAACTAGACATCAAAACCCTTTTCCCTCATTGGAAGGGTTTTATGATATGTTAAACCTTTTTATCTTTCAGTTCTCCACAAAATATACAACTAGTTTGTATGTTGGTCTTCGTTAATCAGGAGTTGTTCTTTTTTGGTGCCAGTTTTTATTGTTAATGTCACCTTTTGCCGTTTCTTCTTCCAATGATCAGTGGACCATAGTGGCTATGTTTCTCCTTCCTTCTCCTTTTGTGGTGTTGTTCGTTATTAATGCTTATCTGCTTGCAGTGCTCTTGTGGTCAAAGAGCAATCCAAGCTTTTTAGCATGTCTTTTTGATCTGATCAGCTGAAATTCTTCTTTGTTCTGTGTCACTGATGGATTTCATCAATTATGAATTTTTTCTTTCAGCGGTGGTTGGACAGTGGCTGGCACTCAGCTTGACATAAATGACCCTCGTCTTCTTTCGATGGCTGTCACAGAACGCCATCTTCAAGAGGCTGACCATGGCGAATATGCTGATGCAAGTGCTAGTGGAGCTGTATTTTGTCGTTCTGCTGCTTTATTTGTGAGCTTCTGCAACTCTGTATGACGTAATTAAACTTCTGCTGTTGTTACTGGCTAAATGTGTTGTACTGGTAACGTGGAGTATGCATTAGAAACTATTCTTTCGACTGACATCAAGATAAGCAGATTTAGAATTTGTCCTGTGGGCAGGAAAACACCTTCTTGATTTCTTGATTTTTTCTTATTACTACTGTTATTTCTTTTACTTTGATTATCTTTACTATTTTTGTTGTCAATAGTTCTGTTTTCTTCAGTATTTTCATTATAGTTTATTTTACTCTTGTATTTTTTCAAACCTGTTTTTCAAACGGTTTTCTTGAGCCGACGGTCTATCGGAAATAACATTTTTACTTCACACAATGTAGGGGTTAAGGTCTGTGTACACCCAAGCCTCCCCAGACCCCACTTGTGGGATCACACCGGGTATATTGTTGTTGTTGCTGTTGGTTTTGAAATTTCATGCTAAATAGTGACCTAATGGTACCTAACAAGAGATCTGAGTGTAGTTGGAGGAATAGGGTGGTCTGATTTCATAGAAACTGCATTCTTATATTCTGTTCGCTATTTTAGAGAAAAATGATAACTCGTTAGGAACGGAGGAGGAACTTCGCTGTTGGATTTTGCAAAGGCGTTTGATATGGTGATTGCTAACTCGAGTTTCCCGAAGGAGGAGGAGCACTTGGTTACTTTTCAGAGTTCGGCAGCCAGGACGCATATTGACTATCTACTACTTAGAAAGTCGGATAGAGGTCAGTACGCGGATTGCAAAGTCATCCCGAGTGAGAACCTCACGATCCAGCATAGGCTCCTGGTCATGGATTTGAAGATTATGAGGAAGCGGAGAAAGAGGGTTGCGTATGGTCTTCCTTGGATCAAGTGGGGAGCTTTGACTGGTCGAAGCCCAAGAGTTGGGGGATAAGCTGGTGGCTAAGGGGGCATGGAGGAGTAGTGGGGATGCGAGTGGTATGTGGACCGCGACTGTGAATTGCATTAGGAAGGCTGCTAGGGAGGTATTGGGGGTCTCGAAGGGTCCTTTTGGTGGCCGTAAAGGGGACAGGTGGTGGAGCACTAAGGTCTAAGGCAAAGTGGAAAAGTGGCTTATTTGAAGCTTGTGAACAACATGGACGAGGAGGAGAAAAGAACGAACAGGGAGTGGTATAAGGTGGTTAAGAAGAAAGCAAAGTTAACAGTTACCGCGACTAAGACTGCTGCATTTGAGCGCTTGTACGAAGAACTTGGAGGCAAGGGAGGAGATAAGAAGTTGTATAGGTTAGCCAAGGTGCGAGAGAGGAAGGCCCGTGACTTGAACCAAATGAAGTGCATCAAGGATGAGGAAAGTAGAGTGTTGTTGGACGAGGCTCTGATTCGACAAAGATGTCAGATGTCTTCCATAAACTCCTGAACGAAGAGGAGGGTATGAACATTGTGCTGGGTGACTTAGAAAACTCCGAAAGCCGTCGGGACTTTGGGTATTGTAGCTGTATAAAAGTTGTGGAGGTAGACGGGGCTATGCGTAAATAGAGCAGGAGGAGAGCGACTGGACTAGACCCGGTGGAATTTTGGAAGAGCGTGGGTATGGCGGGCTTGGGGTTATTCAATGTTATTTTAGGACGAAGAAGATGCCCGAGGAATGGAGATGGAGTACGATGATCCGGTTGTATAAGAACCCGGGGATATCCAAATTGCAACAGCTATCGGGGTATCAAGCTACTAAGCCATACTATGAAAGTATGGAAAAGGGTGGTGAAGCTGAGGGTGAGAAGGATTGTGTCTATTTGAGTGAACCGAGTCGCGTTTATGCCGCGGCATTCGACTACAAAAGCTATTCACCTTGTTAGGAGGTTGATGGAGCAATAAAGAGCAGTGTTGTTAAAAGCGACCGCTTCCCCGCTTAAAGCGAGAAGCGATGCGAAGCGAGGCATCTGGAGCTTCTGTGATCTGAAGCATATCAGGTACACAAAAGCGACCGCTTCCCCTGAAAAAGCGAGAAACGAGGAAGCAAACAAAGCAACAGAAGCGAACAATTCTCTTTATAACTGCGCTGCCAATGTTAATTAATTAAAAAGGCTCTCTTTTTTTTAACTTCAAGATCATCAAATTAGGTATGTGGTTTTTTCCTCCTACTTCTTCTTCTTCTTTTTCTTTTTCTTTTTCTTTTTCTTTTTCTTTCACTGTTTCAGTGAAATGCTGGCGAATTATTTTCCCCTCCAGCTCTTTTTTTCTCATTCTCTTCTTTATCTTCACGTTCTTTCATTGTTTCAGTGATAAATTGCAGTGAAATGCTGCCCATTTTTCGTTTCTGTTATACTGCCATTTTTTTCATATAATTTATTCTTAGTTGTCTATGCAATATTTATTTTACTGTTATTCTCCTATTCTTCTTCTTCTTCACTGTCTATGCACTATTTTTTTTTTAATTTTTATTTTTTTAAAATTCCGCTTCACTTCAAAAAAGCGAGCGCTTCGCTTTTAAGCGAAAATGAGCTTGTCGCTTTTCCTCGTTTCACGCTCTTCACAACAATGGTATAGAGAGAGGAAGAGGGATTTACATATGATGTTCATCGACTTAGAGAAGGCTTACGATAAAGTGCCGAGGAAGGTGCTGTGGAGATGTTTGGAGACTAGAGACATTCCTGTTGCATACATTAGGGTTGTTAAAGACATGTACGAGGGTGTTAAGACTCGGGTGAGGACAGTGGGAGGGGACTCGCAACACTTCCCGATTGTGATGGGGCTGCATCAGGGGTCACCCCTCAGCTCATTCCTGTTGCCCTGGCGATCGATGTGCTGATGCGTCACATTCAAGAGGAGGTACCGTGGTGCATGTTATTTGCAGATGACATTGTGCTGATTGACGAGACGCGTGTGTTAATGAGAGGTTAGATGTGTGGAGACAGACCTTGGAGTCTAAAGGTTTCAAGTTGAGCAGGACCAAAACAGAATACTTGAAGAGCAAGTTCATTGGCGCGACTCAGGAAGAGGACGAAGACGTGAGGCTTGAATCACAACTCATCCCTGTGAGAGAAAGTTTCTAGTACCTTGAGTCTATTATTCAAAAGAATAGGGAGATTGACGAGGATGTCACACACCGTATTGGGGCTGGATGGATGAAATAGAGGCTTGCTTCCGGTGTTCTTTGTGATAAGAATGTGCCACCTAAACTTAAAGGTAAGTTCTATCGAGCGGTAGTCAGACCGACTATGCTGATTGGACGCAGTGTTGGCCAGTTAAGAAATCCCATGTCCAGAAAATGAAGGTGACTGAGATGAGGAGTTGAGGTGGATATGCGGGCATACCGGGTTAGATAAAATTAGAAATAAAGTTATCCGAGACAAGTTGGGTGTGGTTCCTATGGAGGACAAGATGTGGGAGACGAGACTTAGATGATTCGGGCATGTGAAGAGAAGATACACTGATGTTCCGGTGAGGAAGTGTGAGAGGCTGGAATGGGAGCGCCAACGGAGAGGTAGAGGCAGACCGAAAAAATATCGGGGAGAGGTGATTATGCAAGATATGCCGTTGCCCAAGCTCACTAAGAACATGACCATGCGTAGGAAGGTGTTGAGGTTGGTAATAAAGGTAAAAGGTCAGGTGGCGAGTGTTTTCCTTGTTTGTAGCAGTAGCTTTGATACACCACTTGGTGTCTTTTGTGTTTCGTATCCCTAGACTTCTGTTGTTGTCTTTTGTTTCGGTTTTCTGATTGCATTACCTACGGCTAGTTTTGTATTTCTTACTTCGGTTGTCAGATCGGTTTGTTTGTTATTGCCCCTCCCCTCTCCCCTTCATGAGCCGAGGATCTACCGGAAACAGGCTCTATGCCTTCTTAAAGGTAGGGGTAAGGTCTGCATACACTCTACCCTCCCCAAACCCCACTTGTGGGACTACTCTGGGTATGTTGTTGTTGTTGTTGTTTATTTTACTGAAGTATTCAAAAGAGAAAAAAAACCTTACTGTTAACTTATCCTTACTTACCTATACAAAAGATTTGTAAAAAAGCATATGCACCAATGGCTGTCTGTACTTTCACGCTAATTTTTCTTTATGATGGCAACGTGCAGTCGGAAGGTGGAGGGGCGAAGGTCCCATGCTCTAATTCTTGCTTTTGTTCTCTTTTCTCCTTCTGTTACCTTGTCTTGTTTCTACTTATTACCCTTTCCCCTCTGGGTGTCCAAATGGTACAGAAATGACATTCATATGTATTCTTACTCGTTCAGGGATATCAAAATTAGAGAAAATAGGGAAGAATCTTTTTAGATGTGTCAAATAATTGTGGATGTGGTAGTGAAATCATGTTTTCAGTCTTTTCTTTTTGTTTGGCCTTTGTGTTCCAACCAGTTTTACTCTATTTTGAAGCTTATGTCAGGATCATGGTAACCTTATTGAATGATGTCTTCTGCCCTGCAGTTAATGGCCCTCCTATTATTGAGGCATGCTTTTGAAAATGATGAAGGTGATGATGATGATGACATTACCACCTTTTTCTCTGTAAGTGGATTATAAAATGAAACTATACCTCTTCTGTGTTGTGACTCTGTGATGCATCCATAGTAGTAAAAAGTGTGCGGGGTTATTTGATATTGTTGATCCTTTGACACAGCTTTTTTTGCTCCGGGCTGCTGGTTTTCTTCTACCTTGCTTCATCATGGCTTGGGGTATCAGTATATTGCAGCGTCGTAGGCAAAGACAGGTTAGAGTCTTTTCTGGTTTTCATAAATCCTCAGAAGGCTATTAACATGCACATCCTTCGTGCACATTTTAGTGATGTACATTTATGCATAATGTAGAAGACTTGTGCAAAATGATGAAGTGTGTGTTTATGTTTTATGTACAATAAATGCTCGGATAATTTCTATGGTCTCTGCTCTATGTATTTAAAAGTTAAAAACATTGCTATAGTGGGAGCCGAAGTTTGCCTGCAGTTACCACGTACGAACGCCCCATGCTTAAACCAGCTGTAGTGATTTCTATTTTTTGCTGTCTGAAGAATTCTATACGAAGTGAAAAAGGTTATCTGTTTGTTCTTTATTTTTCTTATACGTTTGTTGCTAGTTTTGCATTTTCCCTTTTCAGAGGAGCTCCATCTAATTTGGCCTTACATCTTTGTCCCTAGTAAATGTCACATTTGAAGCTATTCTTATTGATAGTGATGTAAATCACAATAGAAGAATGGTTATCTACTCTTTAATTACTCAAAGTTTGTACTCTATACCTAATTCCTCTCCTATAAGCCACCTAGTGCAATACCTCGTTGGGTCTAATATATAAAATGAAATACAGTGAATCATCGAATGAGACATTGAAGTCTGAGCTACGTACTGATGACCAAAAAAACAAAAGAAAACAGTAAGTCATCGGATGATTTTCACCTATGAGTTGGTTCGAGAGTGTTAAGATTGCATCCCTCTTTTCTGCTCGGCTCTACTCTCTCGTTCTCCTTTGCTCCTCCCCTCCCTCCATGCCTGCTCAATCATCTTACTATCCCTTTCAAGCTTCTCCATTGATCCGTTATTCCTGCTCAAATTGTTCTCTTTCATGAGTATGAGCATGCTTCTACCTCCATTGCATCTATCCTCAGCTGCTGCTGGAAATTGTTTGTATGCATATTTTGAATATTATCAACAGTTCTAGCAGTGTTGTTAATACTTCATAAGCTGGGCAGTCTCAGAGGTTTCTCTGCATTGTTTGTTCTTGGCCACGTGTCTTTTTCAGTTTTCTCTTTGGAAGCAACATTGATTCTTGCTAATTTCGCTTCATCACTCTCATAAGCATAACCTTCTTTATCTTCTGTGACCTCCTCTTAAGATTGATCCCTACTTGCTCTCCAAGGCCTCTTCCTCTAAGTTGCTCGGACATAGGTGCGGGTATCCGATACGGGTGCGGATCTAGAGGTCGGATCCTTCGAGATGTAAATTCTAAGATTCGGGGATATGGGTACGGAGATCCGGCTAAAAATAATTCAAAAAAAATAAAAATTTAAAAATATCTTTAAATTACAGAAATTTTGTGGAATATTTACGTATAGCATGTAAAGTGTGGATTTCTTTTTTACTCTCAAGTTATAAGTTATATATAAGTAAATGATTTATTTCCTAAATAAGGTATGCTATTTTCTTCAAATTAACCCTAGTTTCGGTTATGATTTTGGGAATCTAATTGTATCTCGTCTCGAATTTTTCCATCTGTCATGGTCAAAGTATCCAAAATTGTTTGACCAGATCCGGTATGGATTCCATATCTACACCCATACTAGTATCGTGTCGACACGAGTGCGGCACCTAAACTGCCGTGTTGGAGCAACTTAGCTCTTCCTTGCCTCTTGGGATGGGAACCAGCCTCAGGGTCGGCCTGCAGCTAATGTACTTTGTTTGTACTTGCTGTAAAAAGTGCATGTGGCGCATAAAATAATAAAAAATTATCCGCCATTATCTGGATCAGATGTTTCCTTACCCTTGTAATAATTGACCAAATTCTTCCGCTTGTATTGCCAGCACTTCTCCTATATCCGCTCCCCTCCATCTTAGCAGCTACCATCTCCCAAAGATTCTCTCAATTTCTATGCTTAGCTGAATTGAACTCCCTCTCGAGCTCACTCCGATAGCTATGACATGGCTAGTCTCTTGATTACTCAATGAGGGACATGGTCATCCCTCAGGATACTCATCATCTCCCCCTAAACCACTGCCGCTTGAACCGGAAGCTATTGGGCGATTGACGAGCTTGGAAGGAGGTGGAGGGGAGCTGAGGAAGCATCAACCACTGCCTAGATTTTCGTATTGAGCTTTTGTCAAGCCTCTACAAAATAAAAGTACTGCAAAACATTCACTAGACATTTGAAAAGATATTTTGTTTCCACCCCAAAAAGAACCTTCTTTCATAAACACCATGCTTCCAAACATGATGTTATAATTTGATCATATCGGTCAACATAGCTGGGAATCCTCTATATCTGTTCCGCTCTATTTGATCCCATTCTTCTTGGAACTTTTATTTATGAAATTGATGACCTGTGCTTATTTTTACCAGCATGTTTTGGTAAATTGTTCAAGATATGTATATGTATATATATTTGATGGTACACTTGGACTATATACACGTTATTACTTGTACGTAAATGTAAAATTGCAGTTCTGATGATGTCATGTTGTCCTTAATTTTCATGATTTTGTCTTCCACGCCTATGCCAAAGTACCCCATTCGCTGTGTGTTTACTAGTCTCCATTGCCTTGTGCCAAATATAAATGACAATTGAATGAAAAACAGAGGATCTACTTTAGAATTTTTGGCGTCAAAATTCTTGATCAATGGAAGAATGTAGCACCATTTTTGTGCAATAAGACACCGAAGTACATAGAAATCACACTTGGAAAGGGTAGAAAATTAGCTGGAGCAGTGGGTGCCTTAAGGGTTACTAATTTTCTAATATTTCAATATTTTTTCATGTAAAGCAGGAGGCAGCAGCTGAAGTTGCTTTTTTACTGCAGGCAGGGCAACAAAGAGGCTTGCATGTCACAATAGCACCAAGACCTGCTCCTGCACCCGAGCCTTCAGCAGCAACAACTCATTTGTCAATGCCAACCAGGCAGGCAGAAACTCCTCGTCCTCAGCTAGTATAAATGGTTTTGCTTTGGCCGAGACACCATCTCTATAAACAAAAAAAAGAAAAAGCCATTCGCTTTGTTAAAAGATAGTTACTGATGATGGAGAGTGTTTACTGAGGTCAGTTTTTGGCTTGATAGGGCTGTGAAGATACCGCCCACATGTCTTCACTTCATGTATATTGTTTATATTTCTTCAGGTCTAATGAACATGATTTCCTGTTTCTGAGGTTTGCGCCGCTGTAAATGGATTGTGCTTTCAAGCGCAATGGTTCCAAGTACTCAAGTTTAATGCTGTCTAGTGATTGCACCAAGTTTTTATCTTTAAACTATTTAGGGTTGGCTATATGAATCTTTAATATTCATTGTGTTCCATCTGAACTGTAACTGTTTTATTCCAATCTCAGATTGACATACATTGGAATTCTATGCAAATATATCGACACGATTACATTCTAGTGTTAACTAATTTATATCATCAGTATCGATTCTTTAGTTTCGATTGTGTTGTCTTTCTTTACTTGTAGAGATTTTAGAGAGATGAACAATAAGCTGATCGACTTCTATCACAGTAAAACCTCAAGAATCGATTAGGAAGGTGGCTCTCGTAAACTTCAGGGATGAAAAATGGAACTAGCTCAATATTGTTGTGAATTGGATGCTTGTTTGCCTCCTTGTAAGAAGTTTAAACTTGCTTTGATTTTGTCGAAGGATTTCTATGTTTTTGTAACAATCATCAAAGTTTAACTTATAAATTCATACTTCTTTTAAGAAATCTAATATTTAAATTGTAATTTATTTTCACACATTTAATTTCTTTTTAGACCAAATAGCCTCGTGACCACTTAAGCTTGCAGCAGTTTACAAATTCGATATATAAACTTATACTTTTCCCATTTGATTATTTCAACTTAACGGAAAGATAGAGTGTGTATATCAATTGCACTGACATGTACAACACGTGATGTACTAGATTATTTATTGCTTGACATGTGTTATTTGTGGTTCCCATTTTCAGAATTTGTTCATCAAAAATTTATTTTATTTTATTTTTTAACTTTTTTTTCTCCACTCAAACACCTTCCCTCCAAATCAGTAAAAGAAGCTACTGTCGGAAAAGCCTCCGACCAACCCCAAATTCACAATAGTAGTCGGTCCCTTTTTCTCCATAATCTCCATAATCATCGTCAGGAACACATTCTTCAATTAAATCACAAGAACCCAAATCAAATAAGAATAATTTGAATGTATTCAAAGGTTCTAAAACCCATAGACCCAATAAACAGTCAAATGTTCTGAAAAGTTCTTCATCAAATAGTGGCTGGTATAAGGTGAAGGAGGAGATTGAATTAGTGGTGAAAGGGAGGATACTTTTTTTTAGCTTGTCTTCTCGTCAAAAAATAACTGAAATTCGTTTGAAAACTACTCCGGTAGAGAAGTTTGATTATTACAGCGACTTTACTCATCGCGCTACAATAGTTCGTCGGGAAATCAACAATATCACAATGTAATGGACTAATGAATTGAATTACAAATTGGGACTGAAATGGTGATTTTATTGAATAGTCTGAAATTGTAGAAATATTCTCAACTGAATTGGAAATTGAAACTAATAACAAAAAGCTTCAATTCATCATGGAATCCAAGTAATTCACCTGTAGAATTAATGGAGATTGATTAGAATTGAAGAAGAAGAGTTTTAGAAAGAGTAGAAAGAGAAAGAGAAGAGAATAAAAGCATTTACCAGATCATAACTGCCCAATTGGTTAGACCCACTTCTTGTTATAAACTCCTTCAGATGGCCCATAACGTTGGCCCAATTCAGTTAGAGTTAGTAACAAATCTAGACCTTCTATTTTATTGATGCATCTCAGCCGTTCATTGCCCCATGTGACTCTCAAGTGATGGCTTCTCTTATCTCCCTTATTCCCTAATTCATTTCCACCTTAGCCGACATCTAACAATACCCCTCCGATGAAATCAATGACCCTGTCCTCAAAGTCAGAGATTAGCCACAAACTTCGGAAACTTGCTTCTGATATATCCCCGATCTTCCCACGTTGCTTCCTAAGCCCCCAAATTAGCCCATTGAACCAAGACCTTGACCCCCACTCGATTGTTCACTTTCACCATCTTCCTCTGCAATATTTCCACTGGTTGCACTAATACACAACCATTTTCGTCATAGATCGGAGGTTGTTGTAGCGGGGTGATGGTAGGACCTACACGCTTCTTCAGTTGGGAAACATGGAATACCGGATGGATCTGAGACTCCGGCGGCAACTCCAATCGGTAAGCAACTGGCCCTATTATTTGTAGCACCTTATAGGGACCATAAAATCTTGAACTTAGCTTAAGATTCTTTCTTATTGCGACTGAAGCTTGCATGTAGGGCTGAAGCTTTAGGTAAACCCAGTCGCCCACCTCCAAAACTCTGTTCGATCTATTCCTATCGGCATAAAACTTCATTCTTGCTTGGGCTTGAGTGAGGTTATCTTTAAGTAGTTGTAACATCTTCTGTCTTTGTGCTATCCAAGTACCCGCCTATGTTTGAGCTGGTTGAGGTAAAGACCCCAAGGGTATTTGTAGTGGAGCAAAACCATACAGTGCCTGAAAAGGTGTGGTCTTCAAAGAACTGTGATGGTTAGTGTTATACCACCACTCTGCCAAAGGCAGCCATTTAGCCTACTGCTTAGGGTTAGTAAACACCATAGCTCGAAGATAGGCTTCCAAACACATATTTAGCCTTCCAGTCTGTCCATCTGTTTGGGGATGGTAGGAAGCAGATAGATTCAACTTGACTCCCATGGATTTGAACAATCTTTGCCAAAACTGACTAGTGAACACACTATCCCTATCAGACACAATTGTCTTAGGTAACCCATGTAGCTTATAAATGTCTCTCAAGAATAGGTCAGCCACATCTTGTGCTATAAATGGGTGCTTGAGAGCTAAAAAATGGCCATACTTGGTGAGCCTATCGACCACCACCAATATAGCATTCATGTGGCCTGATGAAGGTAATCCTTCCACAAAATCCATGGCTATGTCCTGCCATGGCAACTCGGGTATGGGTAGAGGTTGCAATAGGCCTGGTGTGTGAATATTCTCAGTCTTCACCCTCTGGCAAGTGTCACATTCTGAAACCCATTTGTGGACCTCTTTCTTCATGTTACGCCAATAGAAATCATCCCTATCCTTTTGTAAGTGCCTTGCTGCCCAGAATGTCCTCCCAAGGGGGACTGGTGTAGAGCTTCAAAAATTTTAGCCCTTAATTCTGTCCCCTTACCAATGTATATCTTTTGGTTATACCTTAGAATGCCCTGTGTCAAGGTATGATTGCGATTGCTGTTGGTATTTGTTATCAACTCAGTGATCAACCTGTGAGCATCAGGATCATGCTCATAACTCTGCTCCACCTCATTCATCCAAGTAGGCTCAGTAGAAGACAATGCAAATAGTGAATAATCCTCCTCTTGTCTCCTAGATAAAGCATCAACCACCCTATTTTCAGCACCCTTTTTGTACTGAACCTCATAATGCAGTCCCAATAGCTTGGTGAGACCTTTCTGTTGAAGAGCAGTGGTAACCCTTTGATCTAACAGATACTTCAAACTGTGATGGTCTGTTCTAATGATGAAATGGCCTCCTTGAAGATAATGTCTCCACTTATCCACATCTGATAGTACAACCATGAATTCCTTCTTATAAGTAGATAGTCCTAGATGTCTAGGAGCTAAAGCCTTGCTGAAAAAAGCAATAGGTCTGCCCTCTTTCATTAGAACTGCCCCATCCCTTTAGAGCAAGCATCAGTCTCAATTATGAAGGGTTTGTTGAAATCTGCCAATGCCAACACAGGTGCACGAGTCATGGCCTGTTTCAGGGCTTGAAATGATTCTTCAGCTTCTTCATCCCAATGAAACCCATTTTTCTTCAACAGGTTGGTTAAGGGTCTGCTTATAACTCCATATGACCTTATGAATCTCCTATAGTATCCTGTCAACCCTAAAAATCCCCTAAGAGCCTTAATAGTTTTAGGAGTAGGCCAAGAAGCCATGGCTTCGATCTTTGAAGGATCTGTGGCCACTCCTTCTCCTGTTATTATATGCCCCAAGTACTCTACTTTGGGCTGTCCAAAAGAACACTTGGACAACTTAGCAAATAGTTTCTCCTTTCTCAATACTCCCAATACTCAGCTCAAATGCCATACATGATCTTCCATAGTAGAACTGTATACTAGGATTTCATCAAAGAATACCAACACAAACTTTCTAAGGTAATCTTTAAAAAAATAGTTCATAAGAGACTGAAAAGTGGCAGGGGCATTGGTCAATCCAAAGGGCATTAACCTAAATTCATAATGTCCCAAATGTGTTCTAAATGCAGTCTTATAAATGTCCTTCTCCCCCATTCTTATTTGATGATAACCAGCCCTTAATTCTATTTTAGAGTAGATGCCTGACCTACACAATTCATCCATTAAATCATCAATCAAAGGAATAGGAAACTTATCCTTAATTGTCATATTGTTTAAGCTCTATAGTCAATACAAAATCTTCAACTTCCATCCTTCTTTTTGACTAGTAAAACAGGGGATGAAAATGGGGAATGGCTCGGTTGTATAATGCCATTGTTGAGCATCTCACTCACCTGTTTTTCTATTTCATTCTTTTGGAAAAAATTGTATCTGTAAGGTCTAATACTTACAGGATTTGCATATGCTTTCAGGGAAATAAAATGATCATGAGCCCTTTTTGGAGGCAAGGATGTTGGTTCCAGGAAGACATCTGGATACTGCTTCAACACTTTGTCAATTTCTGCAGGAATTACACTTGTTTCTTTAACTTCCTCTGCTGAAATGGTGAATAAATGGGACCATATTTCCTGTCCCTTTTTAAGTAGTTGCCTCACTCCATTGCTAGTCAAGCTTTTTAACTATGTTTGATTGTAAATGCCCTTAAGTTCCACCCTCTTCCCCTTATGAGTCACTTGTACTTTGTACTCCACAAAATCCAATAGAACTGGATTATGCCTTTTCATCCAATCTCCCCCTAATATCATGTCATTTCCACCCAGCTTAGTTATCCAGACTGCATCTTCAAAATCTACCCCTTGTATTTTCCATTTGAACTTGTGGCAAATGTGCAAACTCATTATATAGTTTCCATTTGCTACAGTCACCCTCATGTGCACAACTTCTAAGATTAAACACCCTGTCTTTTTGGCTGCCTCGATATCAAAGAAACTGTGGGTGCTTCCTGAATCCTGTAAAATAGTGAGAGAATTATTTTTGGCTTCACCTCTTAGCTTGATAGTATTGGGCACTTCTGTACCAGATAGTGCATTCAAGCTTATAGCTTCATCTACTATCTGCTCCTCTGGTATCTCTACATTCACCTCTTGTTGTATAACCCATTCTAAGTTCTCCTCAGTATCAACTGAAATAGCATTCAGCTGTCTTTGTTTACATTGGTGTCTAGGGTGATACTTTTCTCCACACTTGTAACACAACCCTTGAGCTTTTCTAAGCTCAAACAGTTTGTTATTAGAGTAACTATAAACTCCATTTGAACTCCGGGTAGGTTGTGAATAATAACCTGCAGTAGTTCCCTTGCTCCACTGAGACTTCCCATTTTTACTAACTGCTTCCAACAAGTTCTCCTTATGCCTGGCCTTCTCTACGACATTGTTAAAGGAATAGGGATCCAACATTTTAACTGTATGTCTAGTTTCCTCTTTTAATCCTTCGATGAAAAATTCTAGAAAGAACTCTTATGGTATGGTAGGATTCCTAATTAGCACCCAAGCCTTAAGCTCCTCAAATTTTTCCAAGTACGCATCTACTGATCCTGTTTGTTCAATTTTTTGAATTCCCCAATTAGGTTTAGTTTTCTATTAGATGCACCCTCAAACCTACTACAAAATTTAAGTAGTAAAATCTGTCCATCTCACTACTCCTTTACTTATGTGATAGGAAAAGAACCAGGATTCAACCTTACCATTAAGGTGAATAACTGCCTCCTTAAGCTTTTGTTGCGGATCAGTAACGTGATTGTGCTGGAAGAATCTTTCACATTTTCTCAACCATGCACAAGGATCAACTCCATCAAAATAGGGAATTTCCACTCGAGATCGAGAAGAATGGCCATTGTTCCTCGCACCTGGGTTATCCCTGCCTTCTCCCATTCATAGCCTGGTGATTGGCCCTACATTAAAGAGATTCTCCATTGGTGCACTGCCCAGAAGCCCATCTTGTGGATGAAGCAGCTTCTACTAGCATTTCCAGCTTTCCCCCCCAAATTTTCTAGTTTTTCATCATTAATAGTCATATACTGCTGTAATTGCGACTCTAATTTATTCATAGATTCATCTGTAGCTTTGGATCGTGTTTCTGCTCCTGTTATTTTGTACTGGCCAGGAAAGAGCTCGATACCAATTGTAATGGACTAATGAATTGAATTACAAATTGGGACTGAAATGGTGATTTTATTGAATAGTCTGAAATTGTACAAGTATTCTCAACTGAATTGGAAATTGAAACTAATAACAGAAAGCTTCAATTCACCATGGAATCCAAGTAATACACCTGTAGAATTAATGGAGATTGATTAGAATTGAAGAATAAGAAGAAGAGTTTTAGAAAGAGAAAGAGAAGAGAGAGAGAGAGAATAACATAATTTACCAGATCATAACTGCCAAATTGGTTAGGCCCACTTCTTGTTATAAACTCCTTCAGATGGACCATATCGTTGGCCCAATTTAGTTAGAGTTAGTAACAAATCTAGGCCTTCTATTTTATTGATGTATCTTAGCCGTTCATTGCCCCATGTGACTCTCACGTGATGGCTTCTCTTATCTCCCTTATTCCCTAATTCATTTCCCTAATTCATTTTCACTTTAGCCGACATCTAACACACAAATGTATATAAGATTTGAAAGAGAACAAGAAGAACTTGATAAGAAAAAGGTGTACAGATGGGGGATAAAGGCGGAGGGTTTAGCGGTGAAGAAAAGAAAGAAAGAGGAGGGGAGTATTGACAGTTTTTTTTTTCACTTTCTTTTTCATTTTTTTATTTATTTTCTTTTAATTTTATTATTTTTTAATCAGATTATTGTTTCACGTGCATTTTCTACGTGATGGACATTCATTCTATCCACATCACCTATGTCACTTCCATGTAAGTATAGTCAATGCTCAAAGTTATTTATTCATACTCATTTCGTCAAGTTGGAGTGTTCAAATAAAAAATGTAAGTTTATGTATCAGATTTACAAATTGATACAAGTTTAAGTGGGTACTAGGTCATTTGACATTCTTTTTATAAAAGAGTAAAGTTACTATGGGAGTGTTTCTTGTCAATGTTGTCCAATAATGATTATTATTTTCCAGGACCTACATGCATGAAATGGCGATATAGGATGTTACTAATTACTCCTCTGCCCTATTTTAGGTAACACACATTTTTAGGCTATCTAAAAACTATGTCTTTCTCTATTCCGAATAGTTTATAATTTATTATAGCCATACAAATGTTTATGTCCTATTTAAAATATAAGTCCTAAACGTCCCTTTTAAAAAAAAAAAAAACTCCACACTATCACATAAAATGAGGGGGAAGGAGTATTATTCAATAGAAGATCAACTCATTTGAACAAAAAATCCGAATACATATTCAACCTGCTAAACTTATCTAAATTTTTATTTAGATATTTGAACCAAGTCTTGTTCCTATTGAATAGACCTGAACCCAAGTCTAAGTGTGCCTACCAGACATATCTGGCACAATCGTTGAAACTTAGTGTGTGTTTCCAAACACATACGATGTGGAAATATAAATCAATTAATATGCAACACGTGCAGAAGATGGTGGGTGGAGGGGAAAGTGAAGGGGAACCTTTTTTATTTTTTTGAAAAACAATGGATGTCACACGATGATTATCATTGTGGCATACATACTGTGCTATGTTAACAAGACGTGTCCAATAGATACGGTTGGGCTTGAATTCAAGTGTTCAATAAGTATGATCTTTAGTTTAGGTGTCTAAAAATTCGAACAAATATAAGGGGCTTCATTGAATTATATAATTGCATTATAATTACTAATATTGAAGTATTAGCTAAGACATACCATCTTTCTTATAAGTTTGCCTAATTTCTTCAATTTATTCTTACAAAAATAAGTCAAATTCGTAGAGTCCATGAAATTATTATTCAAACTTACAACCTGAGATCCTAACATTTAGGTGCAAACTCGACCATTCGAAGAGTATCTATTTTTCGAGACGCGAAGATTATCAAAATTCCCTTTTGTTAGGTTGTTGTCGTATAACTGGATTTGTTGTTGTTGTTCTTATTGTATAACTGTTTGAAGTGCTAACTCTTATAGAATTGGACTTGAAAACTATTGAAAATAGTAACAAATGAAGATAGTAAGATGTTAACGAGGAGTGTTATAACCATATAACGATCATGCCAGTCGTTTTTTGTATATGAACCCCGTTCCCCTATCTGATACTTTTCATATACTTATTTGTGGTTATGTGACTTGCTGGAATGGTTGAGTTGGTTTCGAGGAGGTTTTGGATTGAATTGGAATACTTACTTTATAGTTTGAAAGCTTAAATTAGAAGTGCTGACCAAGTTTGACTTTTGTGTATTTGACCTTGAATTGGAGTTTTGATCGTTATGTTCGCATGGTGATATATGACTTGTGTGTAAATTTGGAGTCATTTCGAGTTGTTTAGGCATGTTCGGCATAAGTTTTGAATTTGAAAATTTGGATTAGTTCGTTAAGTTTTAATTGAGATGCGATTCATGATTTTGATGTTAATTTATGTGATTTGAAGTATCGAGTAGGTTCCCGTTATGTTTTGGGATTGGTTGGTGTGATTGAACGTGGTTACGGGGCCCTCGGGTGTATTTCGGATGGGTTTTGGACCATTTCTCTCATTTTTAGAGTGCTAGTTTTCTAGTGTTGTGGGGTTCATAGCGATAGCAGATGAGATATTGCAATCATGGAGTATGTTTTGGTGACTGGTGATTTTTGCTCTTCGCGCTCGCGATGGGAGTGTCGGGTTCGCGGTGCATGGCGGGTAGTGGCCTTCGTATTCGCGACTTAGGCATCGTGTTTGCGCTGAGGAAGGCCGATTTTCTAATAAATCAAGGGGAACATTTATAATTCTTACTTCTATAAGGTCGAATAAAGATTCGATTGACCGCTGGGTAGTGGCATACATTGGGCATCGCATTCCCGTGTATGCTACTGTGTTCACGTAGACTTAGCAATTGCAAGCATCGCGTTCGCGTGAGGTCCTCGCATTCACGAAGAACGGGCAGCAACTGGGCAAGAGTTTGGTCGTCACGATCGCAAAGTGTGCCCCGCGATCGCGAAGTGTATAACTAGGTAGATATTTTAAGTACTCTATTTCGACGGTTTAAATTATTTTGTCACATTTTGGGTTTGGGAGCTCGGATTTGGACGATTTATGAGGGAATTTTTACGATTTTTATTGAGGTAAGTATTGTTGACTCAGATTGGATTATTATTCATGATTCCATCATTAATTTTAACATCTTATTGATAAATCTAAGTGAGAAAAATTAGGAATTTTGGCAAAATAATAAAAAATAGCTATTTGAACCCCGATTGGAGCCGGATTTGGATGAAACTTGTATGGTTGGACTCGTATTTCAATGATTGTTCGGGATTTGTGATTTTTATCGGGTTTCTGGAGGCGGACCCGGGTTGACTTTTTGATTTTGATAAAGATTAGAGCTTTATCAATTAGGATTGATTTCTATAGCCGTGTTTGATATTATTGAGTTATTTTTGGCTAGATTTGACCCATTCAGAGACCGATTTTGAGAGGCAAGGGCTTGTTAGCATATTTTTCTCGTTTGAGGTAAGTATATTTCTTAACCTTGCGTGGGAGAATACCCCTTAGAATTTAGCCTTAATTTCCTATTTGTGTTATGTGAAATGCGATGTGTACACGAGGTGACGAGCATATACATCAGTGTTATGTGTCAATCGGATCAGATTTTAGGCTATTAATATGCCTTAATTTGGGTATGTATTGTATGTAAAACATGCTCAATCACTTCGTGGCTATGTGAACATGACCACTACACTTGTTTAGCCATAATAATGCTTTAATTATTAAATACTCGTACGTCTTTTACTACTTTCATATCTTTGAGCACCTTGTTGATAAATTATAAACTTATATTTCACCAAGGTTAGTCTTGATACTTATAGGGTATCGATCGTGGTGTACTCATATTATAATTTTCCATATTTTTATGCAGATCCAGGTATTGGAGGCAGCGGCCTTAGGTAGTAGAGCTTACTTGACCGCGAGGACTCAAGGTAGAGCTGCATCGAACTTGGAGTCCTATTTGATGCGTGGCTAGAATTCATGGTTTAACACGTTATATGCCTTACATTTTATGTGCGTTAATGATAAAAATACACTTTTTATGTGCATAATGGAGTCTATTTCATGTTTAGGTTAATTGAAGATGGAAGCCGAGCTAAATGGATGAAAATACGTCGAAAATACGCTGAAGAGGCGAAAATGAGTGCACCGGGCTATAGTCGGGCGTTTGAGCCTTAAGGACAAGCCTAGCCTGGCATTATCCAGGCGCCAGAGCCCAAACTCCAGGCCTAGCCCGGCGTTATCCAGGCGCCAGAGCCCAAACGCCAGCCCTGGACAAGCGTTATTTAGGCGTTTGGCATGTAACGCCTGGCCCCTGATCCGGTCAAATCCGAGTTTTAAAGAGTTTTAAGTGTTTTCCGGTTGGAATAGAAGTCTCCTACACGTTTAGAGTGTATCCCAAACATTTAAATAGACCCAAAAATACAACTTGAAGGAGAGAAGCCATTAAAGTGAAGAAAAGCCTGTGGATTGCTACTCAGCAAAGCAGAAACACTGATTTTTATATCCTTATTTCATTACTCTGTAATTCAATTATGAAAGTTATTTTAGAATTGATTCTTATGAATATGAGTAGGTAATTTTCTTAATCCAGGGTTTTGGTGGAACCCGTTGGGGGATAAACTTATGGTGATATTAATATAGTTTGGTTGATTGTTCATCTCTATTTGTTCAACTACGTTCTTGTTGTAGTTAATTGAATGGCCATCAATTAGCTGTGCCTATTTAGTATGTATCTACTTGAGAGAGAGTGCATATGTAGGTAATTGTTTGAGCAACACCACTCCCGGAGTATAGACGAAAGTCATAACCGAGGGTTTAGAGGTTGGATTAGAGATAACGATACCTCGGGTGCAATCTAAAGTGAACTGTAATGCAATCTAGCTAGCGTAACTTGAGAGAGTGCGTCTAGTAAATTATCATAATTACTTGAGAGAGATTTATGGTAGATAGAGTGTTCATGATTGATAGAGATAAGTAATCAAGTTATATGAAATATCCGAGAAGTAAGTTCACCAACGGGGGAAACCATAACCTTAGACCTTTATCATAATTGTTTACAACATATTGTTAGTAATCGTTAGTTATTATTATTGTCAGTAGAATTAGTAAAACATCACCAATTTATATTCAAAAAGTCTTGAGAGAATTGATTGAGTAAAAGTTGTATATTCTAAAGACTTGATTGATACGTTAATTTCCCGTGGGATCGACTCTGGGCATAATACCCCAGATTATATTTGCAACGCCCGTTTAGAATTTTATTAGACATAGTTGAGCCTGATAAAATTTTGGAGCCGTTTTCGGGGAATTAGCGGTGTTATCAATTGAGTTGGAAGAAATACAAAATTCTGAAATATAGTCAATTTTCTTCAAATTTTTGTTTATACATTGAAAGTTTAACGTGTGCTAACGTGTTGCAGGTGCATGACTAGAAACTCATCGAGAACTGGTGAAGTAGTTGAAGCCTTATCTGATCCCGAGAAAGTTTTCAAGGCCCTAAACCAGACCAACCGAAAAAGCAAACATCAACGACCAATTGAACAAATTGAACCCGACATGGAAGATCCAAACAACAGGAAAAATAATGGGGATAATGTGGTAGACCCAGTCGCTCAAATAGGGGCCGAGGCTCCTTTATATGACTGGGCACAACCCACAGCTGAGAATTTGGCCACTGCAATACTAGTCCCTCTGATACAGGCCGAGTCCTTCCAAATAACAAATAATATGCTGCACTTGTTGCAAAACAAGGGACTATTCTCAGGGTCATACATCGAAGACCCCCAGTAGCATTTGAAGAACTTCCTGTCAATTTTCAAAACACAAAGGCAACCAAACGTCACTCAGGAGGCAATAAAACTATTGTTGTTTCCATTCTCAGTGACTGGCGCTGCCCATACTTGGCTAAACTCACTCCCCATCAATTCCATTACCACATGAGAGGAGTTAGTTAAGCAGTTCGTGAACAAGTTTCATTCACCCAACAAGACTTCTCAACAAATTGATGAAATCTTGAGCTTCAGACAGAAACCGGTTGAAACATTACAGGAGACATGGGAGCTATTTAAGGGAATGCTGGTTATATGTCCACATCATGGTATTCCAGAGCAGATGTTGGGGCAGCGTTTTTATATGGGTTTGGCTGATATTGTTAAAGCAAGTGTTGATGCTTCAGCTGGTGGAGCATTCTTGAGCAAAGTGTGGAGAGAAAGTCAGATCCTACTTGATAAAATGGCACAAAATTCAGGATGAAAAACTAGGAATGCACCTATTACTCCTGTAGTTCACTCAGTGCCATTAGATCCATCCAATACTATTGCAGAGAACGTGGCCACCTTGATAACACAGATGAGCATACTAACTAAGAAGGTGGATGAATCAGGACAAAAACAGCAAGTACACATTTTAGACACAACCAATGGGGTCTTATGCGGAATGCAGAATGTGATCACCCTCCTTATCCAGAAAATATGAATTATGTGTCAAATTATGAACGTCAGAGACAAGGGGGGCAGAACTGGGGTCAACAAGTTCAACCATATAGACCACCTCACCAACAACAGAATAGTGGAAATATGGGTGCCATGAGACCACAAGGCAATGCAGCACCATATCAGAGGCTGCACGGTTATACCCATCAGAATCAACAACAATCATACTACCCTCCTAGGGGGGAAGGCAAGAAGATGGATTCTCCAGGTTAGAAGCTATGATGCAGCATGTTATTGGGTCAAATGCTAAGATCAGCGAAAGAGTAGATGCCCATGACTCAGCTATTAAAAATATCGAAATGTAGTTGGGGAAAATTTCAGATGCAGTTAACAATCTTCCTCACGGAACTTTACCTACTGATACTCAGGTGAATCCAAGGGACCAGGGCCCAAAACAGTTGATGGCAGTCACCCTCCGCAATGGCAGAAACCTGGACCTAGAACAAGAAATGAGGCATGAAAGTAAGCAAGGTGAAGCTGACAAAGAACTTGAGGAAATCCCAGAGCCAGCAGTTGAGGTGGTGGTGGAAAAGGAAAAAGAACAAACAACAGAAAAAAAGAGCACCAGCTCCATTTCCTCAAAGGCTAGCAAAATATCAGAAGGATGAGCAGTATAAGAAATTCTTGGACATGCTAAAGCAGATACATGTAAATATCCCATTGATTGATGCATTGAAGGAAATTCCTGGCTATGCTAAAATGATGAAAGACTTGATGTCCAGAAAATTTGACTTCCATGACCTGGCTACCATCACTCTTACCCAGACTTGTAGTGCAGTGGTGACACGTCCTATTGCTAAAAAGTTGGTTGACCCAGGGAGTTTTACAATTCCTTGTACCATTGTAAAGTTCTCTTTCGCCAAAGACCTATGTGACTTGGGAGCCAACATTAATCTGATGCCACTGGCTATATATAAAAGACTGGGGATTGGTAGAGCCAGACCTACTTCCATGCCGCTGCAAGTTGCTGATAGGACGGTAAAGGGACCGTCGGTATTCTGGATGATATGTTAGTGCAAGTGGGGAAATTTGTATTCCCTGCTGACTTTGTGATCCTAGACTGCCGAGTAGATGAGGAAATTCCCATAATCTTGGGAAGGCCATTTTTGGCCACAGGCAGAGCTCTCATCGATTGTGAAACTGGTGAGCTTAAGATGAGGCTCAATGATGAAGAAATCACATTTAACGTGCAGAAGTCTATGAGGCGACCAAGTGAGTTCGCTAACTGCTCTCTTATTGATGCCGTGAACGTGATACTGGAAGAAGATGATGCAGCCTTAACTGTTGGGGATCCTTTGGCTGCATGTTTGATGAACTTAGATGATATGAACTGTGAGGAACTAACAGAATGGGTATTAGCATTAGAAGGAAAAGGGACATGGTCGAGGGTTCTTGAAATTGAACCATTACACCATTACACTTGGAAAAGAGAGAGAGCCCACCAGCCAAGCCCTCAGTTGAAGTACTACCCAAGTTAGAGCTGAAGCCTTTACCAGCGCACCTCAGGTATGCATTTCTTGGACCTAACTCTACATTACCGGTTATTATATCATCTGGGTTTCTAGATGTGCAGGAACAACAGTTGTTACATGTACTTTCTGAATGCAAGACTGCCATTGGCTGAACGATGGCAGACATCAAAGGGATCAAGACAACTTATTGCATGCATAAAATTCTCTTGGAAGAGGGACACAGACCTTCTAGGGAACACCAAAGACGGTNTGTGTACCAAAGAAGGGTGGTATGACAGTCGTAAGAAATGATAAAAATGAGCTGATATCCACTAGAACTCTTACGGGTTGGAGAATATGCATGGATTACAGAAAGTGAACCTTTCCACCCGCAAAGACCATTTCCTACTTCTCTTCATTGATCAAATGCTCGACCGGTTAGCAGGGAAGTCTCACTTCTGCTTCCTTGACGGGTATTCGGGGTACAACCAGATTTCTATTGCCCCAGAGGATAGGGAAATGACCTCCTTCACATGCCCATATGGGATATTTGCTTTCAGAAGAATGCCATTTGGCCTCTGCAATGCACCTGCAACATTCCAACGGTGCATGATGGCCATTTTCACAGACATGGTGGAGGATATTATGGAGGTCTTCATGGACGATTTCTCAGTGGTGGGAAATTCGTTTGATGAATGCCTAGAAAATTTGAACCGTGTCCTAAAAAGGTGTATTGAAACAAACCTGGTGCTGAATTGGGAAAAGTGCCACTTCATGGTACAAGAAGGAATTGTCTTGGGACATTTGGTCTCAAGTAAAGGTATTCAAGTGGATAAAGCTAAGGTAGAAGTGATTGAAAAACTCCCTCCACCCACGTCAGTCAAAGCTATTCGTAGCTTCCTGGGACATGCCGGATTCTACCGCCGATTCATCAAGGATTTCTCCAAAATTGCCAACCCTCTCTGTAAGTTACTAGAAAAAGATAACCCATTTGTGTTTTCTGATGATTACAGGGTAGCGTTTGAGAAGCTAAAGAAGTAGCTAGTCACTGCATCGATTATAGTATTCCCCGACTGGGAGAAACCATTTGAACTCATGTGTGACGCAAGTGACTATGCTGTAGGAGCCGTGTTGGACCAGCGAAAAGATAAGGTAATGCACCCAATTTACTACGCAAGTAGGACATTGAGTGGAGCTCAGCTGAATTACACGGTAACAGAAAAAGAAATGTTGGCTGTAGTATTTGCATTTGACAAATTTAGGTCCTACCTGATCGGATCAAAAGTGATCGTGTACACTGATCAAACAGCCATTAGGTACTTGGTTGAGAAAAGAGAATCTAAGCCACACCTAATTCGTTGGGTGCTGCTTTTTCAAGAGTTTGACTTGGAAATTCGTGACCGGAAGGGAACGGAGAACCAAGTCGCTGATCATTTATCACGCCTCGAAGGTGTTGAACAGGCACCTGAGGTTGAGGATATTCTGGAAACCTTTCCAGATGTGCAACTGCTGGCCACAAATGTGAATGCAGACATTGCTAATTACCTGGCATGCGGCATTGACCCTTATGAGCTCTCCTCTGTACAAAAGAAAAGATTTTATCGTGATAGCCGTAACTACTATTGGGATGAACCTTATTTGTTTAAAATTTGCATAGATAACATGATCCGGAGGTGCGTCCCCGAGATAGAACAATATGCTATTTTGCAGGCTTGTCACGCAGCTCCTTATGGAAGACATTTCGGAGGAGTCCGAACAGCAGCTAAAGTGTTGGAGGCCGGTTTTTATTGGCCCACTGTGTTCAGAGATGCCCATCACTGGGTGAAAGACTGCAATGAATTCCAAAGGACGGGGAACATATACCGTCGTCATGAGATGCCAATGAATCAATACAAGAGGTAGAAGTGTTCGATGTTTGGGGGATAGATTTCATGGGTCCTTTTGTCAGCTCATACGGCAATAAGTATATACTTTTTTCTGTAGATTACATGCCAAAATGGGTAGAAGCGGTATCATTCCCCACCAATTATGCAAGAGTGGTGGTGGGGTTCTTAAAGAAGAATATATTCACCCGCTTTGGGACACCAAGGGCCATTATAAGTGATGGAGGCATGCATTTCTGCAATCCTGTTTTATAAAAGTTGCTTGCTAAATATGACGTATGTCACAAGGTAGCAACCCCATATCACCCCCAAATTAGCGGGCAAGTTGAGGTATCAAAACCGGGAAATAAAGAGTGCACTAACCAAAACAGTTAACACCACAAGAACTGATTGGGCGAAGAAACTTGATGATTCCCTCTGAGCCTACAGAACCGCATTTAAAACAGCAATCATATGTCTCCCTACAAGTTGGTATTTGGTAAGGCCTGTCACCTGCCCGTCGAATTAGAACATCGAGCCTGGTGGGCATTGAAGCAGCTGAATCTAGATTTCGATACTGCTGGAGAAAATTGGATCACAGAATTACAAGAATTAGAAGAATTCAGAAGCCAAGCATTTGAATGCACTAGGTTGTATAAGGAACGAATGAAGAGACTTCATGATAAAAATATTGTGGACCGGGATTTCAGACCAGGAGACAAGGTATTACTGTATAATTCAAGATTAAGAATGTTTTCGGGTAAGCTCAAGTCCCGATGGTCTGGCCCGTTTAAATTCTTCAAAGTATTTCCTTATGGTGCTTTGGAGATTACTACTTAAAATGAGTCTAACACCTTCAAGGTCAATGGACAGAGATTAAAAAGATATGTGGGAATGACTGAAGCCAATGTGCTGGCTATTGTGCACATGGGTGAACCTAAAACACCAGACGATCCTTAAATAGCTTGTATGCTGCGTCGTGCCGCGACGTTAAATCAGGCGCTTCATAGGAGGCAACCTATTGATTTGTTGTAATCGTCGTGCCACGACATTAAATAAGGCGCTTGTTGGGAGGCAACCCAATTGCGTAGTAAATCTTAGAGTAGCTAGAAGTATTTCGTGTAATTATAGGTACTAACGAGCTTGCAGGTGAATTCGGGTGAAAGGAGGAGTATTTTAGCATGACGGAAGGTGGGAACATAGCCAGGGTTAAGCCGGCCTTAAGCCCCAAATGCCTGGCTAACGCCAGGGGGCAGCTGGCGTTAAGAATGAAATGCCTGGCTATCGCTAGGGGGTGTCTGGCGTTACGAGTGAAACGCCTGGCTAACGCTAGGGGAAGGCTGGCGTTATGGCTAAAATGCCTGGCTAACGCCAGGGTGCCCGGGCTTTCTGATTAAAACACACGATTAACGCCAGGTAAGTTCCCTCTTCCTATTTTTTCATCTCCCAACTCTCTCTCAAGCAAGTTTCACCCCCAAGCACACACCCAAACACGGGTTGTCTCTCATACCCACATCAAAACACATAGTTTGACACACTCATCTTCACTTCTTTAACACACAGTAACACCCCATCATCACCCACCACACACACAAGATCTGCACAAGTTAAATTTCGTGGTGCACTTCATCTAGCTAACACACATCACTCCGTGAGGTATGATTCTAACCCTATCCTTTATTCACTCAAATTTGCGCAGATGACAAGTGTATCCTTGATTTCATGATGAATTTTTTGGGTTTATGAAGTTCTTGAAATATGTTGTATGGTGTTATGCACCCCAAGTGCCGAAATCCTTTAAGAATGAGCTGAAATGGTGAAATTAAGTGGTGTTATGGAACCCCAAACTGATTTGGGTACATGAGGCAGTCCCTCTAGTTCATAAGAGCTCCCATGACAATTGTGCCAGCCAAGTGCTCGATGTAATGCCTCAATGGCAATACATGTCCCATTTGGAGCCCGAGTCTCCGGGAAATACACCACTAGTGTCATGCATCTTGAATTCCATGAAATTTTAAATGAAAAGTGGCTCACAAGAAGCCAATATGTAGCAATGTGTGTAAATTGTCATAAACTCGCCAAGGTGAAGTCTTAGTAACCTTCGCAAAGTGCGAAAATGGATAGTATATACTTTGTGACACTCATTTATTACTGATAAATTGTGCAGGTAAAACAATGTTACCCAGAAGAGCCACATCTTCGGCCCTACCGAAAACCAAATCAAAACCCCCACCACCACAAAAGAAAAGAAAAGGAGGAGATGCTACTTCTAGCATGACTGGTGAGGAAGCAGTAGCTGTTGTGGCTGCTATGAGGCAGCGACCCGTTGGTCAAAAGGAATATGGTGTCAATAGCATACCACCACACTCCAGGAAATGGTATGCTCGTTGCAAGCCCAAACATGTCCACCCGGAAGGAGCTATCAACGAGGGATGTCTTAGAACTAAATTCCCAGCAATTTGGAGGAGCATCCATGAATTGGGGCTGGGATATGTGTTCAAACACCATGGAAACATCAACCTCAATTTAGTTCGGGAATTCTATGCAGGGTTTGACCCTAAGGACAAGGAAGAATTGTTGCCAATTCGTGGGCACTTGATGGATTTTTCGGCCAAGGCCATATGTGATTTCTTAGGTGCACCGAATGTTCCAGTGGAGCCTCTAGAGAAATTTATCCGCCATCCTAACTATAGAGAAGTGAGGCACACACTTTGTGGGGTTGATTCCAAGGTTGCTTGTTTCGGGATAGAACCACTAATAGCCATAAAAGGTTTCCCAAGAAGAAGATGAAGGCTGAAACACAGGTATGACTGAAACTGATTAATGCACGCATACTACCGTGCACCTATGACACCTTAATCAGCCGAGAGAGGATTTGTGTGCTCTACTTCTTCATGACAGGGCAACAAGTGAATGTGGGCCACCTGATTCGCTATCAAATGGGGTTGGTGTGTTCCAATAATAGAATTGATTGAATCCCTTTCCCGAATTTCCTGACTCAGTTCCTGCTAGATAAAAAGGTAGCGGTTGAGCCCAACTTTGACCACATTATTGATCAACGACTCACCCGGGAAACTGACATCACTGGGTTAAGACTGAAAGAAGAGTANTCCAGCGTCAGTTAATGAAAGGGATGAGTTGGATCAGAGATACCCACTCAATGCTCATGCTCAGCAGATGATAGGAGCAGGTGAGGGATACAGTCTCCCAGATGATGAAGATATAAACACACCTGAAGATTCTGATGCGGAGCTAATACGCTCAGATGAGGAAGATAATGGAGAAGATGAGTTTGAACAGGAATGGAGAGCGTCCGATGATGAAGATGCTGAGTGACCAGGAAGTATCTCGCACCTTGTTTTACTTCTTGCTTTGTCTATACATGATGCACTGGGGATAGTGCATGAACTAAGTGTGGGGTGCTGTATATATATGTTTTGTTGTGAATCATTTTGCTTGTTGAAATTGTGAAGTTTGGTAGTGCAAGTTTTATTTCGTTTGTTCGTAGGTTTTATGTTCAGTGAATATTTGTAGTTTGTTTGTTTTTAGCTTTTATGTTTTTATTATTGTAAAAAAAACATTTATTAGAAATATGGGGACTCTTCCCGGCGATGGATCTCTTAGACAGTTCTCTTGAGGGAAGTAAGTCTAACGAAAATACCAAAAAGATTTTTTTGTTTTAGGTAGTGTAGTAATTCCCCCTTGGTTTTTCTTTGGACCACGGTTCTTTTCCAAGGGTTTTTAATTGAACCGGGTGTAGGTAGTTTTTAGTTTTTGGAGTAGGAATCACATGGTTGAGGGCTTAATAGTAGCAATATCTCGAAACGTGCTAATGCCTTGAGAATAGTCAGTACTATGGTTGTGACGCTTAGGCTCAAATTTTTGACTCCAGGATAAATACCTTAAATCAGGAATTCTTAAGATTTGCTTAACTGCTTTGACTGGAGTGTCGTGATAGATCCAATCCTGAGTGACATATGTGCCATGTGTGTGTGAGATTTGTATGCTATTCTGTGCATTGCATTTGATTTCTAGAACTTTCCCCGTGTGTGTGCAAAGAGAAATAGAAATTTTGTTCAGTCTTAGAAGTGATATAGGCATTTCTTTGTTGAGCCCGCTATATATATTTTACCCACCTAATTGTTATGTATCGTAGTTAAACCCGTTGAGCCTATAATCCTGTTTCTTTGGCAACCACATTACAAGCCATACCCCTTTGTTTGAATCGATCATATATTGGAACCTTGTAACCTCTCGTAAGCACTGGAAATGTGATGAAATATGGAAAAGTTAAAGTGTGGGGTGGTAGGTTGGTTTTTGAGGGGAATAATTGAAATAAGGAGAAAGGTGCACTGTTTTGAAAAAGTAAGAGTCACTTAGAGAAAAAAAAAAGAAAAAAAAAAAATATATATAGACATATATATATATATTTCTTGACAAGTGGTGACTCTTAATGTAATTGTGCTTAAAGAAGTATGGGGTAATAACATTGATGTGAAGGTGGAGTTTGGCTTAATATAAGTTTGAGGTTGAATGCGAAAGTTTATGTATTAATGTGCTCAGGGAGGTGTAGTCACTTNTCTGAGAGCGAGTGAATTATTTCTATCTTGAGTTCCTAAGTGTTCTTAAGATTTTATTGTGTGTGGAACTAGCTCTTTGATTTGGTGAGGGCACATGATTCACGAAGAAAGGTAATGTTGTTTACCTATAAGTTAGAGTAGTGAGTGGATTTTGATTAAAGCATGGTATATAAGAGTCGACTATTGAGGCGAGGATTTCACACCTCTGTGCTTGAAATGTTTTAAAATTTCTTGGTATAAACGTGTTAAGGGATTTGCTTAAAAAGTTGTGTACATGAGTGTAGTTTGCTTGCTCGAGGACGAGCAAA
>ML418943.1:48449-67050 GCA_005239525.1 Nicotiana knightiana | reverse complement strand
GCCTGGCGTTATCCAGGCGCCAGAGCCCAAACGCCAGCCCTGGCCAGGCGTTATCCAGGCGTTTGGCCTGTAACGCCTGGCCCCTGATCCGGTCAAATCCAAGTTTTGAAGAGTTTTAAGTGTTTTCCGGTTGGAATAGAAGTCTCCTACACGTTTAGGGTGTATCCCAAACATAGAAATAGACCCAAAAACACAACTTGAAGGAGAGAAGCCATTAAAGTGAAGAAAAGCCTGTGGATTGCTACTCAGCAAAGCAGAAACACTAATTTTTATCTCCTTATTTCATTACTCTGTAATTCAATTATGAAAGTTATTTTAGAATTTATTCTTATGAATATGAGTAGCTAATTTTCTTGATCTAGGGTTTTGGTGGAACCCGTTGGGGGATAAACTTATGGTGATATTAATATTGTTTGGTTAATTGTTCATCTCTATTTGTTCAATTACGTTCTTATTGTAGTTTATTGAATGGCCATCAATTAGCTGTGCCTATTTAGTATGTCTCTACTTGAGAGAGAGTGTNAGTAAGTTCACCAACGGGGGAAACCATAACCTTAGACCTTTATCATAATTGTTTACAACATATTATTAGTAATCATTAGTTATTATTATTGTCAGTAGAATTAGTAAAACATCACCAATTTATATTCAAAAAGTCTTGAGAGAATTGATTGAGTAAAAGTTGTGTATTCTAAAGACTTGATTGATACGTTAATTCCCTGTGGGATCGACTCTGGGCATAATACCCCGGATTATATTTGCAACGACATTTAGTATTTTATTAGACATAGTTGAGCGTGATCACTATCCATACATTGATACTATCATTTAATTATTCAAATAATATTATATTTTGAGATATTCTTATGTATTGAGTTTGATCTCATTACTCTATACTATCTAGTTCCAGGAAATGTTTTTGATTATAGCCATTTTGGCTTATATTACCTCTATTTTTGCATTTATGTTATACTTTGGTTTATTATATAATGTTTTATTGACTTAAGTATTGATAAGTGATTGGCTTAGCTAGTTTTAAAGAATAGGTGCCATCACGACCCCTTTGGTGGGATTTGGGTCGTTACAAGTTCGTATCAAAGATCTAGGTTCATAGGTTCTACGAGTAACGAGAAATTTTAGTAGAGTCTTGTGAATTAGTACGGAGACATCTGCACTTATCTTCGAGAGGCTACCAAGCTGTTAGGAAACATCATCTTCTTTCATTCTTTATAGTGCTGATTTGTCATTCTGAAGTTTAAACCTTACTCTTCTGTTCTCTTATATATGGAGAGGACACGCGCTACCAGATCAGTTGAGCAGACACCTGCACCCCCTACTAGAGCGGCGAGAGGTCGGGCCGAGGTAGAGCCTAGAAAGGGAACATGCTACAACTAAAACACCTACTAGACCAGCAACTGTGGAGCCCCGTAGCTCATTTCAATTTCAGGAGCCTGAGCATGTTGAGTGGGTACCTGAGCAGCCTATTGCTATGCCGGGCCTTCAGGAGACTTTGGCACACTTCATGAGTTTGTTGGGGAGTTTGGCCCAGGAAGGGTTGATTTTGGTTGCACTAGCTACTTCACAGGCTGGAGAGGAGCTCAGACTCCCATCGCTCCTACACCAGAGTAGTTGGCTCATGCTTATCAAATGCCGGGTGTTGTGGCGATGCAACTAGTAGTTGCAGTTCAGCTCAAGGATGGTCTAGGTGTGTCAGGTGAGGAGCCACGAGTTTTGAGAGTTTTCGAAAATTCCATCCTCCCCAGTTCAGTGGAGGGGCTTCTGAGGATGCACATGGTTTCTTGGATCAGTGTTACCGCATTATGCATACTATATGTTTGGTGGAGTCGAGCGGGGTCGACTTTACTACTTTTCAGTTGACGGGGTCGGCTTATAGATGGTGGCAAACTTATAACGGGAGTCCAGCTGGTGCAAAACCACTTACATTGTCCCAATTCTCCGATCTATTCTTAAGATAGTTTATTCCACAAACTAGTAGGGATGAGTTGCTCAATGAGTTTGAGTAGCTGCGCTAGGGGGTATGACTATGTCCGAGTATGCTATGAGGTTTACATAGTTATCTCATCATGAACCTGCATTGGTTTCCACTAATAGAGAGAGAGAGAGAGAGAGCGTGTCTATAGATTTATTGGGGGACTCGTCTATAGCCTCTGATTGGGGATAACACGCGAGTCGGAGACTAAGACTCCATTCCATCAGGTTGTGGAGATTTATAGGAGGTAAGAGAGTATCCGCGGGAAGGAGAGGGGGGATAGGGAGGCTAAGAAGCCTCGAGGTTCCGGAGGATTTAGTTATTTCTACTCTTTGGCTCCGACCCATCATGGCAGAGGCTTTGTTAGTCGGCTAGTTCAGTCCGAACTTCAGGTTACCCGTAGTACTCCAACTAGCTAGGGACCCCAGACCACTCGTACCGGACAACCATCTTTCAGTGCACCTTCTACATGAGGTTCCTACAATGATTATTTTAGTTGTCGGATGCATACTCAGTACCAGCACCCGCGCCCCCAGAGGGGTTGTTTTGAGTGTAGGGTACTAGGCACACTATGAGAGATTGTCCCAGACTTCAGAGAATTTATTATAAATATTCTTCTCCCTCAACATTTGTAGTACAATCCTTAGATGCTTCTCATGCTCCTCCTGGCTGCGTGAGTAAACCAGTATATCATCAATGAATACTACGAAAAAGAATTAAGATATGGCTGGAATGCACTATTCATCAGATGTATAAATGCTGCTGGGGCATTGGTCAACCCAAAAGACATCACAAGGAACTCATAGTGGCCATAGCGGGTCTTGAATGCTGCCTTCAGAATATCAGAATCCCGAATCTTCAACTGGTGATACCCAAACCTCAAATCAATCTTAGAGAATACTCTCGCACCTTGAAGCTGGTCAAATAAGTCATCAATGCCCGGCAGTGGGTACTTGTTCTTAATTGCAAATTTGTTCAACTGCCTATAATCAATGCACATATGCATAGAACCATATTTCTTCTTCACAAACAGAACCGGTTCACCCCAAGGCGATGACACACTAGGCCTAATGAATCCTTTATCAAGTAGCCCCTGAAACTGTTCTTTCAATTCCTTTAACTTTGCTGGTGACATACGATACAAAGGAATAGAGATGGGCTGAGTGATAAACACCAAGTCAATACCAAAAGCAATGTTCCTATCGGGTAGCATGCCCGACAGGTCTGCAGGAAGCACATTCGGAAGTCTCACACTATCGGAATAGACTCAATGGTAGGAGTATCATCACCAACATCCCTCACAAATGCAAAATATGCCAGGCATCCCTTCCTAACCATTCGTTGGGCCTTCAAATATGAAATTATTATACTGGGGACATAGTCTAGAGAACCTCTACTCAATCCCAGGCAATCCCAGCATCACCAATGTCACGGTCTTAGTGTGACAATCCAGAATAACATGACATGGTGACAACCAATCCATGCCTATAATCACGTCAAAATCAACCATACTAAGCAGTAAAAGATCAACTCTTGTCTCCAATCCCCTAATGGTCACCATACACAACCGATACACACGGTCCACAATAATAGAATCACCCACCAACATAGATACATGAACAAGCATAACTAAGGAATCAATGGGCATATCCAAATAACAAGAAAAGTACAATGATACATATGACTAAGTGGAACTAGGGTCAAATAATATGGAAGCATCCCTATGGAACATTGAAACAATACCTGTGATCACTGAGTCTGCAACAACTTCCTCTGGCCTGGCGGGATAAGCATAGCATCAAGCCTGATCACCCCGTGATCGGCTTCCCTCTATAGGACCTCCCATAAGACGGGGAAAATACCTCCTCACATTCCCCAAATCTACACACTCGAAGCAACATCGATCCGACAATGGCGGCGGGGACTGAATCGGACCCCGAGAACCAGAATAGCTACTAGAAGAATTTGGTACAGACAAACCCTGAACTGATAGAGCACGGTATGAACTCTATGCTGGGAGGGCACTAAAAGATGACTGACCTGGATGAGCACTGTATGGACCATGGCGAGCTGATGCACCACGATGAACCGGACGAGCCATCTGAGTGGGCCTATAAGGACGACCCCTGTTGTGATGGGACTGCTCTCCAGATAAGGCACTGTTGAAACCACCTAAACTATGAGGCCTCTTGGGCACCCTCTCCTCACGCTCCTCACTACGAACAAGCTCTAGGAGTCAAGAAATATCAACTAGCCCGTCAAACCTCGCACCCGTCGCAATTTCTCGAGTCATGATGAAACATATTCCATAATTGAGGCCATCAATGAACCTCCTAATCCTCTCCCTCGCAGTGGGAACCAACCATACTGCGTGACGAGCCAACTCTGAAAATCTCATCTCACACTGAGTCACTAACATACCCTCCTGGCGTAGCTGCTCAAACTATCTACACAACTCCTCTCTGTGAGTCTATAGAACAAACTTCTCTAAGAAGAGAACTGAGAACTCATGCCACGTTAGTGGTGCTGCACCGACTGGCCTGCTCAACTCATAGGCCTCCCACATTTGTAGGTTGCCCTTGTCAGTTGGAAAGTAGTAAATGAAACTTCACTGGTCTCCAAAATACCCGTTGTGCGAAGGATCTGCTGGCACCTGTCTATAAAATCCTGAGCATCCTCTAGCTCTGCCCCACTGAACTATAGAGGCTTAAGCCTCCCAAACCTCTCTAGTCTCTTCTGCTTCTCATCACTCATAGGTGGACCAACCTGGGCCGAGCAGGTGCAACCGGTTGGGCTGGTAGTACCTTCGATGTCTAGAGTCCTTGAGCTACTTGCTTTAGAGTACGACTATGGGAGTTTGAGCACCTCCCCTAGCCTGAGAAGTGGCTGGTGCAGCCGGAAGTAAAACTGCCAAGAAAGGCTCGTGCGTATAGTCAAAATTTAGGCCAAAGCCGCCTGAAGGCCTAGGATCAAAATGGGGACAACTGGTGCCTGATCTGATCCCACTGACTCAACAACATTTGGTATCTACTTCTCAGTTAGAGGAGCTGGTAGCTCCACAGGTCCTGCTCTAACTGTAGTACAAGTCGCATATCGGCCTATAACGTGGCCCGAGCCCTCGTGGCCCTAACTGGTGGTACTGGTGGCTTTCTGCCTCATCTGGTCGCACATGTCCTTACCATATGTTAGAGAATAGAAGGTTAAGAAATTCAGGCCTCTCGAAGTCAAGTACAGACATCTCCGTACCGATGTGCAAGACTCTACTAAACCTGCTCAAGACTCACGATACCTAAGCAACCTAGAGCTTTGATACCAGCTGGTCATGACCCAAAATCCCAACCTATCGTGATGGCATCTAACACACTTGCTAGTCAAGCCGAATATCACATAACATCAAAAATTTTGAAATAAAATATGGTTTAATAGACTCAACAAAGAAAAATCTCATAAATATTTGATAAAAGTAACTGAAACTCTACTACAACCTTCCCAAAACCTGGTGTCAATGAGTACATGAGCACCACTAAGCATCAACATAGCCAAAACTCTAGTACAATTTTCTGAATAATAGAACAATACATAAAAAAAACATGAAAGGGGGGAGAGTCAAGGTCTCCAGACGTCCTAGCAGCTACCTTGAAGTCTCCAAGCAAGAACTGGCAATGATCTAGAAATCACCGCGTCCATATATACTTGGATCTATACAAGAAGTGCAGAGTGTAGTATGAATACAACCAACCCAATGTACTCAATAAGTAATAGAACTAACCTTGGGCTGAAAGCAGTGACGAGCTAATAAGGATACAATTAGAACAAATATAATGACTACACATATATAACAATGATAATGACAGTAATAACTGAGAGAAATTTTCCTATTCAGCTCGTTCACAGTACAGAAATTTAGACATGCTTTAAATCCCAACACTGATAAAATATGTTAAGTACAACTAGCATGATGAATGTTACATCTCTATGCCTACATGTAAAATATGTATGTCAAATGTAGTGTATCACAGTGATATTCTAAGATACTCACACTCTTAGAGTACTTAATCTGTCTATCTCATATTCTCTCTCATCACACACACAATCACTTAGCACTATACGGGTGCCTGGCATCAATGCCCCTCACCAAAGCACGTGTATATATATCACTATGTTTGCGCTCACTGCTGGTATGTCAGACTCCGGAGGGGCGGATCCTGCCCAAGATCTAATATAAATCCTATAAGGACTGATGCGGCTTGAACCTTGATCCACAATAATAAATAAGCCAATAAGACCTATTGCAGCGTGTGATCCATGTCCAATCCGCACTCATTAGTGAGTGGAGGTCATTGGAAGAATAGTACCCAACAAGAGTCGGGGTCGATTTTCATAGGGATTTTTTTTCCAAATCCACTAGAAATTGTGCCTAGGGTATGTTTTCATATATAAACAAAAAGTACAACTCAAGAGGAGGGCATAGACCTGACCTTCGAATATGAAAGGGAATTTGGTTATCCATATATGATAGCCAAATGGGTCCTGAAATCTGTGATGGGTTAGACCTATGGTGAAAAGCCAAGTTCCTATCCAATATTGATAGATACTTGGGTACACAAAAATAAAGTGAAGTATACCTAGGTCAACTATACAAGAGATCACAAGAAGTCCTAAATCTACTGGGTACATGGGTTGGAAGATCAACTTCCATATACAACAAATTCTACAGCTATCACTAGTGTAGACAATCCCTATGAGGTATGGAAAAAAAAAAAAACAATTGAGAGAGAGGGATATTATCTTCAATCTTGCTTTGAAAATGAGGTCAAAGAAACCAAGATTGAATAAAGCGAACAAAAGGACCCAATAAGTTAGGTTGAACTGCTGTCTCTGACTGATGTGTTTGACAGAAGAAAGTGAGCACTATCCTGTTTCCATTTTCCAGAAAAGGTTGGTGCCTATTGTTCTCTGAATTCTTGTCCCTGGTCTATCTTTATTGGACCTTATCTTCTAGGCTGAATGAGTTGGGAAAGCTAGGTCTGAGACCCTAGATGTTTCCTGTTGCTGGGGAGTTGCTGGTGGGGAGAATGGGCTGTGTTGAAGAATCAGTGAAGTGGCTACCTGGTGTTAAGGGTATACACTTGATGAGAACAAATGAAACTATTAGATTGCACTTCCAAACAAAGGGTTTTGATTTCTACTTCTAATTTTACTCTAACAATTATAAGCTAAGAGAAGAAACTAGAAAGCGAATGATTGTTTTTGTTGTTTTTTCAATTGGTTAAAAATCCTAGGGATGTGACCTTAACCTAGGTGTTTGCCTAATGAGTTAAATACGTTAATAAATGTTTTATTGATCGGGGTGTATTATATCTCTCAGCTCTAAGTTACCCACTCAATACTTCTCGGTCATAGAGTAATTTTGCCCAATTTGACTTTCTCAAGCCCAAATAGTTATCAAACTAAATAGTTGATATATTCTCAAGTCGGATTTCACTATCTCTAGTTAAAACCCTTTAAATAGGCTAATCAAACTCTTAATTGTCCCAATTTCTTGTTAGCCAAGTTTTTCTAGACTAGGTCTCTCTTTCTCAAGAAAAGACCAAGTTAAAAATGTATGAATCAATATTTTTAACCATTAATTCTAAATTTAAAACATAAACTAGGATAAATAATCAACACCTAATCATAAACAAACATTAATTAAATACCCATAAGGTGTACACACTTGGGTTGTGTCACAACCCTAGTAAGAATCTAGCTACTCATAGTGAGAAATGAAGAAAAAAAATAAGAAATACTAATTAAACTCATAATATAAGATTAAAAAGAAAAAATATGATGTTTAAATCCTAAAATAGTCACAAAATTCCTAAAATAGCAAAATACAATGGCTACAACAACTCAAACTTTGAAACTGACCTAAAAATGTGATTCTCGTCTATTTATAGTGGCACAAAATTTGCTGACAAAAATGCCCCTCGGGAGGTTCTACGGTCGCACAATTCCATGTGCGTCAGTAGTTGCTTTAGTTTGCAAGGACTTGGATTCTACATCCGCACAATCCTTGTATGCGGCTGCAATGCATCTTCTACAGTTGTACAATTCTTGTGCGGTCCGCACATCAAGCAAGGCTTTAATTCTTTGTCATTTGCTCACTCTCTGAACTTTGAATCCTTTATCAGCGCAGACCTTATTCTGCGAATTCATAATTCATGTGCGGGGTACATTAGCTGAAACTCTACTGAGCTTCTTCACTTATTCTGCGTCCAAATAGGGAATTCTGCGGTCCGCACTTTCTTCGTAGGCCGCAGAAATATCTCTGCGGACCACACATCTTATGTTTTGCGCCCCTTCTTGACTTGTAAGTCAGAACACTCCTTTTTGAGTCGAATTTCATCATGGGAGCCCAATTTTCCAATATTCCTGCAATTTGCACACTTTCATTAGTGTTGGGACATAAATCAATACTTTTTGATAAACAGAAGCAAAAATGTGCAAATCAGTGG
Organism: Nicotiana knightiana; assembly: GCA_005239525.1. Classification (NCBI taxonomy): domain Eukaryota; kingdom Viridiplantae; phylum Streptophyta; class Magnoliopsida; order Solanales; family Solanaceae; genus Nicotiana; species Nicotiana knightiana. The sequence continues at coordinate 58,563 of ML418943.1, read as the reverse complement.
TCAAAATCCACACTTATCAACTCCCTAAACTTAAGTCTTCTCTTTTCCTCAATCAAATAAATTATTTCCCACCTCCTCAAAGTTAAAGGTCATTTCAGCGAGACAATGGTGAGCCATTCATACATCAGTTGGGACTAACAATTACCCACACTACTCATGCATTATCAACAAGGTTACAAGTCAAATATTCATGCACATATAGTTCTAATATGATATTTGGGATTCAATAATTGACTTTACTCATCAAGGACTTTTGTTCTATCATGTAGGTCATGGTGGACTCCAAACTCTTCCTCCTCTACCTTTCCTTTGCCAAGCTCACTTAAAAAGTTAGCACTAAATCTTAAGATTCATGAAAGGTTCACTCTTCTCTCACAAGATAATGTCACAAGTACATCTTCAAGTACCATAGTCTTGCCCCTCATGTAGATCGCCACTAATGTAAACTCACTCGGTTCGAACTCAAGTAGGATTTCTTTCTGGATGTAATGAAGGATTTTGGATTAGGGTAGGATACCGTATGGGTAAGTGGTTATACCTTTTCTTAAGCACTCCACATTTTTATTTCTCGGTTCACAATTACCAATTCTTAGAGGTAATTTCTTTTCATTGAGGGATAGAGCGACTTGACATCACTTTTTCTTGTTCATTTCACACTACTACAAAAAAGTCCTTTGGGGGCAATTATTTAGCGGCAATAAGGCAATGGTCGCTAATAAATTCTTTAAGCTTAAATATTAGCGGCATGTGACCATTAGCCAGTAAAAGATAGCCTTTTACCGGCAATAAAAATAATAGCCACTAACAATTACAAATTGAAATTAATCTTTTATTATTTTAACTATCCCTCTGCACGAAAAATAGAAAATCTTTTCCTCCAATTTTTTTGGATACCTTTTATCGTGTCCCTTCCCAATTAGAAAACAATAGAACCAAAAACCTAACTCACTCCCCAGTTCGAACGAAAAACAATAAAACATGGGACTTCGCTGGCAGTAGAATCGATTTACAGTAAAAATTTGAACGTCATTGGTGCAATTGAAAACATTGAACAATAGATTTACCGTAGAATCGATTTCCCTATTGAATCGACTTCGAGTAGGTCAACGACAACGCGAGTACGTCAACGGCAGCCCATCTTTTCCCAAGTAAATTCTTTTCTCTCCGATTTACAATCGATTTACAGTAGAATCGATTTACAGTAAAACATTGAACTTCACTGGTGCAATTGAAAACAGTGAACAATCGATTTACCTCTTGAATCGACTTCGCTGCTGAAAAAACCTAACTCGCTGCTGCGTCAATGCCAGTGCGATTTACAGTGTGTCAACAGTAACCCATCTTTTTCCCAAGTAAATTTTCTTCTCTTCAATTTACAATCGATTTACAATAGAATCGATTTACAGTAAATTAACTTCTCTTCTTCCAATAAATTTACAATATTGTATTGATGTTGGTCGATTTATTTACAGTAAATCAGTTCCTAACTCGCTGTTGCGTCAACAGCCTGCCGTAGTGCCCGTCCATCTTCTTCCCCATTAAATCAGCCGCTTGCAATCAATTTACAGTACATTGCATCTTAGGAACTTATATTTTCTTAGAAAAATTTAATTTTAAGAGGCCAGGTTTGGGTGTAGATTATTAAATAGGTTGTGAATTTGTGAAAGTATTGCTTTTCTTTTTTTGTGTTTTCTAAGTCGTTAGTGATATTTGTTTGCTGTTAGATTGATAATTGATGTATTGAATTGATTCCTCTTATGTTTTGGTATTGTTTCATCAATTGGTTCCTCCGTATATTTCTATTCTTAAAAAGTTTATGAACCAATTTGGTGAAAATCGGCAAGTTGTCTTTGGCTAGATGTCTTTTTCATATTTACATGTTTGTTCTATGATGGCTATGATTTGTTTATAAATAGAAAAGATCTCTCAGTTGATTTCTTGAATATGAAGACCAGTTGGATTTTCATATTGGTTCATGCTATCCTCTTTGGTTTGCTTCTCATTCTTTTACTCGTTCTTATAGAGTATTTTTCTTGCAAATGTTATTTAAGAACTTCTAGGGATTTTTAATGCAGAAATTTGAATAAATATACTTTTTTGCTTTCAATTTGAGCCATTTTATAAAAGATGTATGTTAGTCAGCTATGGATTTTCTATATTTGTATCGGTTGATTTTTGGTTGAATTGAGTGAATCTTTGTGCTTTCTTTTAGTTATATTTTGCTGATTGTAGCCCTTGTACTGCAATATGCTAAGGTGCTATTATAATTGGACAATAGTTTTTGCTGGTGCATCAATTCCTTTTACCTCTTGAACTATCTTTGTCGCAAGGCTTTGTTTGTATGCACGAATTGCTATTCATTTATTTTTCACAGCTTGAGATGAGGACGATGATTCCTCCTATTTTGCGTGTGACCTGTTGATTTGTTGGAGTTAATCTGGTACTAGTATAACTTAATGCAGCTAGATATTTTCTTTATTTTAAAGAAAGAAGTATGCAAACTAAAGGCCGCAACCGACTGGTAGTTGAACAAGATGAAGATGAAGATGAAGATGTGAGACCTTATATTGAGCACTTGATGGATAGTCAAAACTACTCTAGAGCCCAGCCATATATTGAGCAGTTGATGGATAGTCAGAACTACTTTGACGCCCAAGCACGTGATGGTCAATCTAATGAGTTGAATAGTTCTGACGGTGGCACTGAGATTCAGCATGATGAAGATTCAAGTAATGCTTCTATAGTATTGCAATCTGATTATGTATAACATTAGACGATAGCTTTCATTTGCTAGTATTTATGAATTTGGCTGAGTTTGTTCTTAACTACTTTGGCATTCCATTGTCTGTGCATTAACACGAGTACAACTTTGATTATCTGCTGCAAAACACACTGCCCAGCTTCAGGAAACTGTGTTGAATATGCCTATCAAGGGGAAATATACCTTACTTTGTTGATGTTATGGTTGTTTTTGCTGTCTTTACTGCTTCATTTTTCCTCTCTGCCTGCTGGGGAATTTCATCAATTTTTTTTATTGAAAAAAGCTACCCATTATAAGACTTCACCCATTCTTGTGGTACAATGCTACACTTCTGAAAACTTCCATGTGTTGGTTGGTACTCTTTTACCTTTTTCCACTTCCATACTCTTCTTGTAGATCCTCTCATGTATCTTCTTGCATGGTTTTGCTATCTTATAATGAAAAGTTTCCTCATTTATGTTCTTGGAGAGAAGAGTACCTTAACTGCAGTCAAGTCAAGGAAAATATGCCTAACAAGGAAATGTTGCTTGATTACTTCAAAGGCCGAGTCCATGCTGTAGCTACTACCGCTGCTCCCAAATGAACATCTTAATCCAATTACCTATGAAATTTCAAGATCTTTTTGTGGGAATAAATCTAGCTAGCTTTCTATAAATGAGACTTGTCTTAAGAAAAATAAAGTTTTCTCAAATTAGTGATGTATTTGTTTTCCTTTTTTGAAAATCCTTTTATATTGTTATAATTTTGTATTGAAGAGGAGAAAATCATCCACACTGGTTCTTCTTTGGGTTGTTAGGAAGTCAAAATTTTGTATTAATTATATCAAAGGAAGGACTATTATATGTTGGCTGATCTTAAATGAGATCCATCAACCATAAAGAAGTGCCTTGTGGCTGAGAAATAAAAATTAAAAGTGAAGTACTCAAATGGGTTGCTGGGGAACTGTGTTATTATACTGATAATAAAACTGGACTTCTCGACAAAATATTGACTCATTGCTACCAGAGTTTTCATTAATCAAACGCTTTGTTGTTGTGGCAGCCCTCATAATTATTATTATGATTATTATTATTATTATTATTAGTATTATTATTATTATGATTATTATTATTATGATTATTATTATTATTATGATTATTATTATTATTATTATTATTATTATTATTATTATTATTATTATTATTATTATTTTGTGCTATGGGTAGTAGATCTTCCTTAGAAAATATTGTTGCACTGAATTCGTCTAATGAAGCTGTACAAAGGTTAACACAGGAGATAACCGAGTTAAAGGATAAACACAATGAAGAAATGAATCTGATGAAACAAAACCAGGAGAAGATGCAATCAGAATTACTCCAAGTGAGACAATTGATGTGCAAATATGTTTCTAATGAATCTATGCCTCAAAATATCAATGGCACCTCAAGTGAACAGGTAACTCAATTTTCAGAAGTTAGAGGCATTCTTAACGAAGTTTCAATCCTATAAAAGTATTATTATCTAATATTTTAATATTTATTAGGTCCCTGATGCCAGCAGTGGCCATGAACGAGTAGCACAAACATCAAGGATACCTAGTGTTGCTGAAAATAATTTACTGTATCACGGTACTACTCATCTTTTGAATTTTCTTCCAATTTATTTATCATTAGAATCTGATTTCATGTAAACTTGCAAGAAATGGAAACGAGATATAGTTTCATGGATATGGTCCGCGAAGGGTAGGCTCCTTTAGGACTCTGCTGTAATTTTTCAGTATGTTGTTTAAGCCATATCCTATAGATTTAGAGTATGAGAACAAGATTCTAGTATGCCTGCAATTCTGCACAGTTTTAGCAGAAAAACTGCTGTTTCGAGTCATGTTCCTTGTTCTGCTGCTTGTGATCAGTTAAGCAGTAGTTTGCCTGCAATTCTGCACAGTTTAAGCAGAAAAAAAAAATCAGAATTCCAAATAGGCTGCTGTTGAAACAAACTGAACAGCAGTTTGAGCAGACTTCTGCATATGTTTGACAGCCTAATTGCCTCAATTTTGAGGAGTGTTTGAGCAGCAAAACCTGCACAGTTTGGACTGAGAATTCAGCATTGTTTCTACATCTGTGAGCTGCTGAAACCTGGAGCTTTGGACTAGCATTAGAGCAACTAAAATCTGTATTATTCCTGCTACTGATATCTGCATTGTTTCAGCAATTTCTGCAGTTTTTATTGACTGTTTTCAGCTGAAATTTTCTGCGCTTTGTGGTTATTCTGCTTGATGTCTGTTGTTCTGTTAAGAGTAATCTTATGTTTTATGTCTGCCTTATTAAGTTATATGCTTTCATTTGATCGATTTGCTTATAGATCAATTTCTATGTCAGTTTTTTTCTTTCGAGAATTCACAGGGACACGGGTTTAATTCACACGGGTTTGTCACTTTTTTTCTTGCTTATAGATCAATTTGCTTATAGATCAAAAAGGAGTCATAGGAACACGAGTTTGAGTAGAATGCAATAATTCTTGCAAGAAGAGCCCTGCACTTACGTGCGAGAAAGGGTAGTGTTTGTAGGTTCACTTTGGAGCAATAGAACTTTTAGCTCATTGTCCACTTCAGATTCCAGAACCTGGAGGTCTTTTGGCATTGCTTATCCTTTCTTCTAGTATAATAGCAATGTTTTTTTTTTGTTTATGAATTGTGATAGTGATGGAATTTTGAAGATGTTTTTTTCGCATTGTATTTTATCTTCTGATACAATTATTTTATAATTTCAGGTCATACAGTTTGATGCTCGATAATTCAGCGGGTGGAATATTTCATAATGATGAAAAGTGGCGGAAATCGTTTGAAGACCATCATTCATCTGGATTAGTTATATAATGACATTAGCTATTTAGTTCAAACAATATAAATTTAGTTATTGTGGCATCAATATTTTTTATTAGTACTTCCTTTTATTTGTTAAGATTTAATGAGATATATTATATTTTTTTTGAAATTAATATTAATATATTTCTTATTTGGGTCATATTTTGGATAAATGTAGTAACTATTATTAATGGTGGCTACAATATTGCTATTACCGCTTGTGACTTTTAGCGCTAATTTAGTTGGATATACCAGCTATATAAATGGGCGATAAATGGACAAATTAAGATGTTTCACAAGGGATATTGCAGCTATTATTGTCACAACCCAAAATCTATTAAGATCGTGATGGCGCCGGACACCACCGTCAGGCAAGCCAATCATTAATTAATTGAAATAAATTCTTGTTTTAACATTTTTGAAATCATTACCTTTAACTTATTACGTAATAACTAAACAAAAATTCGTTAAGTAAATACGACGGTTTAAATATTCCATTTTAGAAAATATATTCCAAACACATCCCAGAACCCGGTGTCAAAAGTGCATGAGTAATTTCAAAGAATTTATACAATCATTACAAAGCTTGTCAGAGATACAAATTGGATAATGAAATTTAAAACAAAATGAATACAATACGAGGGAGACTCTGTCAGCTGCGGATCGCCTCCGGATGATGCAGCTCGACTAAGTCTCCAAACCAGCCACATCGCCGTGAAAGTACCTGTGCAATAAAAATGCACAGCAAGTGTAGCATGAGTACGAAAACAACGTGTACTCAGCAAGCATCCCACCTAACCTCAGAGAGGTAGTGACGAGAGGTCGAATTAGACACTTGCTAGAGGTCAATTTAGTATAATCAAGTGAGACACTGAGCATGAATGTCATAGGAAATTTATTAAAATACCAGGGATACTAAATATCACTTCTTCTTATATTTAACACTTTAACACCTTCGTCATTTCAGTTGACAATTTAAATAATAATCAGGGATGAGAAACATCAGACTTATTTCACATTTTACACATCAATTCTTCTTCTTTTTAACTGGCAATTTAAGAATTTTCTTAGGCTGATAAATATGTATAAATCACAGGAAATACGCAGCAATTATCATGCGCAAGATATGCCGAGGGTCGAACGATGCAGACCAACAATAATAAACTCTGCACTGCCGAAGGGTTGAACGGCTCGAACCATAGATGCATCTATTTTCCCCGCTTGCGAATCGATCGTGCGACGCGGTCAACATAATAATAATAAGGCTAACCTGCTCACGAATCATACTTTCGACTCAGGTGCTCATATGTAGACATATTCACATAATAAATCCGTTTTATCAAGAAGCCGTTACTCAGGAAAGTAGTAAAATTCTTCTTAAAGGAACACGAAAAATAGCATTTAAATCTTTGTTTTGAAACTCATTTGCCAAGTTTAATAATATTATTCGATACTGTAACCTTATCAGGTATACAATTATCAACGGAGGAAATCATTTCTCTTTCTAAATGATTAAGAAAATCAACTCTAGTCTCCTTAGGTATTCAATTTCTATTTCGATCATATTAGCGGTCTAATATTACTGGCAAGATCACAAGTACAACAGTAAGGCATGCTTGTGGGTCCTAGACTACCCGAACATAACCATATTAGTAGCTAAGCACGGACTCCCGTCACCTTGTGCGGGACATAACCATATTAGTAGCTAAGCACGGACTCCCGTCACCTTGTGCGTACGTAGCCCCCGAAGATAATGACACATATTTAATTAGTACACCTAGGGGACAATTCCCCCTCACAAAGTTAGAAAGGAGACCTACCTCACTCTGAAATCCCATAACCGACTTCCAAGCCCTTCTGACGACTCCAATGGATGCACAACGCCCCAAAACTACCAAATAACGGGCAAATCAATGAAAATTCATTCTAATACTCGTAACAAATTCGAATTATATGCTTTCCCAACTCCGCTTAGTGAATTGACCAAAATGCCCTCAGGCCCACGTGCCCGGATTCAGAAATTTCTCGAAGATATACCCTACCCATAGTCTTACTAACTAAAATATACAATTTACTCTAAATTCCATGCTCAAATTCGTGGCTAAAAATCTGAATACAAATTTCTATATTTCCTTCAAGATTTCCCAATTTCCTACTAATTTCTATGTCTAATTCCATGCATAAACCTTGTATTTAACTTAAAAGCATGAAGAAATTACTTACCTAGTAATGCATGATGAAAATCCCTCTTAAAGCTCACCTAATGCAAGATGAAAATCCGAGATGACAACAAACCTCAACACTCTTAAAACTCCAAACTTGATCCGTTAACCACCCGGAATCCACCCGAGGCCCCCGAGACCCCATCCAATTACACCAACTTGTTCCAAAACATAATGCGGACTTGATCAAGACCTCAAATCACATCAAACAACGCTGAAATCACGAATCGCACTAAAATTTAAACGTTATGAACTTTGAAATTTCAAACTTCCACATTCGATGTCGAAACCTATCAAATCACGTCTGATTGACCTCAAATTTTTGCACACAAGTCATATTTGACATTACGGACCTGATCCAACTTCCGGAATCGCATTCCGACTCCGATATCAAAATTTCCACTTCCGGTCAGATTTCTCAAAAACCTTCAAATTTCTATCTTTGGCCAAATGACTTCAAAATGACCCACGGACATCCAAATTCACTTCCGATCGCGCTCCCAACTCCAGAATCACCATACAGAGCTATTCCCAGGCTTGAAATCCCAAACAGACATCAATATCACTGAAATGGGCTTCAAGCCAAACTTAAGAAATTTCTTCAAAATGCTGACTTCCACAATATATGCTGAAACACTCCCGAGTTATCCAAAGCCCGATCCGGACATACGCCCAAATCTGAAATCATCATACGAACCTACAGGAACCTTCAAATCCTGATTCGGAGGTTGTTTACTCAAAATTCCAATCTTGGTCAATTTCACCAACTTAAGGCTTCTGAAATGAGAATTTCTTTCCAATTTGACTCCGAACTTCCCGAACTTCAATTACGACCATGCCACGAGTCATAATACCTGAAATGGAGCTGCTCATGACTTCAAACCATTGAACAACGCGCTAGAGGAGGATTGCACCGGGCTATAGCCGAGCTAAATGGATGCAAAAACATCGAAAATACGCTCAAGAGGTGAAGAGGAGTGCACCGGGCTATAGCCGGGCGTTTGAGCCTTAAGGCCAGGCCTGGCCTGGCTTTATCCAGATGTTTGAGCCTTAAGTCCAGGCCTAGCCTGGATTTATCTGGGCGTTAGAGCCATAACGCCAGGCTTGGCCTGGCTTTATCCAGGCGTTTGGGCCATAAAGTCAGGTCCCTGGTCTGGTCCAATCCGAGTTTTGAAGATTTTAAGTGTTTTCGGGTTTGAGTAGAAGTCTCCTACACATTTAGGGTTTTTCCCAAATATATAAATAGACCCAAAAACACAACTTGAAGAAGGGAGATGCCATTAGAGACAATAGACGCCTGTGGAATACTACTCAGAGAAGCAAAACATTGATTTTTACATCTTTCATTCATTACTTTGTAGTTTAATTATGCAAGTTATTTTGGAGTTGATTATTATGAGCATGATTAGATAATTTCTTAATCTAGGTTTTTGGTGAACCCGTTGGGGGACAAAATTATTATGATATTAATATAGTTTTGATTGGTTGATTAATCTCTATTTGTTCAAATACGTTCTTGTTGTAGTTGATTGAAGGGCCCTCATTAGCTGTTCCTATTTATTATGTATCTACTTGAGAGAGAGTGCATATTTAGGTAGTTGTTTTTAAAACATCACTCTCGTATAGACGAAAGTCATAACCGGGGGTTTAGAAGTTGGATTATAAATAACGATACTTCGGGTGCGATCTAAAGTGAACTNCATAACCTTAGACCTTTATTACAATTGTTTACACCTTATTGTAGTTAATCTTTAGTTTTAATATTTTCATTCAGTTGTAGTAGTTTAAACAACACCAAGTGAAAGTTAAGTATTCTGACAGCTTGCTTTCTACGTTAACTCCCTGTGGGATCGACTCTGGGCATAATACCCTGGATTATATTTGCAACGCCCGCTTAGTCTTTTATTAGACATAGTTGAGCGTGATCAAATTTTGGCGCCGTTGCCGGGGAGTTACCGGTATTATCAAGTGTAGACGTAGGTGTACATATTACTAGGTTTCAAGTTTGATTTTTTTTTAGTATGTGATTTTTATTTTCTTTATTTTAGTTGTATTTGTTAATTTGAAAAACATGGCATCGTGGAATTATGAGAGTTTGGATGTTGGTAATTCTACTTTTGATCCTCGTTATGCATATTATAGAGGAAGCCACCCAGGGCAAAATTATCAAAATATTCCCGAGAGCGAGTTATGTGCACCAACTCAATCTTATGTGTGGAATCTTTGTGATATGTGTGGTGGTCAAGATGGTCACTTTCAGGGTTGTGCTTATATTTCTTATCTTCCCCCAAC
>ML418943.1:12815-46479 GCA_005239525.1 Nicotiana knightiana | reverse complement strand
TTTTTTGTTTTAGGTAGTGTAGTAATTCCCCCTTGGTTTTTCTTTGAACCGCGGTTCTTTTCCAAGGGGTTTTAATTGAACCAGGTGTAGGTAGTTTTTAATTTTTAGGAGTAGTAACCACAGGGTTGAGGGATTAATCGTAGCAATATCTCGGAACATTGTGATGCCTTGAGAATAGTCAGTACTGTGGTTGTGACGCTTAGGCTCAATTTTTTTGACTCCAGGATAAATACCTTAAATCAGGGATTCTTAAGATTTGCTTAACTGCTTTGACTGGAGTGTCGTGATAGATCCAATCTTGAGTGATATATGTGCCATGTGTGTGTGAGATTTGTATGCTATTCTATGCATTGCATTTGATGTCTAGAACTTGCCCCGTCTGTGTGCAAAGCGAAATAGAAGTATTGTTCAGTCTTAGAAGTGATATAGTCATTTCTTTGTTGAGCCAGCTATATATATTATACCCACCTAATTGTTATGTATCGTAGTTAACCCCGTTGAGCCTATAATCCTGTTTCTTTGGCAACCACATTAGCCATACCCCTTTGTTTGAATGATCATATATTTGAACCTTGTCACCTCTCGTAAGCACTGGAAATGTGATGAAATATTGAAAAATTAAAGTGTGCGGTGGTAGGTTGGTATTTGAGGGGAATAATTGAAATAAGGAGAAAGGTGCATGTTTTGAAAAAGTAAGAGTCACTTAGAAAAAAAAAAGAGAAAAAGGAAAAAAAAATGTTGTATTGTTGTGAAAAAAAAAATATATATATATTCCTTGACAAGTGGTGACTCTTAATGTAATTGTGCTTAAAGAAGTATGGGGTAATAACATTGATGTGAAGGTGGAGTTTGGCTTAATATAAGTTTGAGGTTGAATGCGAAAGTATATGTATTAATGTTCTTAGGGAGGTGTAGTCACTCTTATATCCAAATGTATCCTACCCGTCCCGCAGCCTACATTACAATCAAATAAAGTCCTACTTGATCCTAGACTGAATGAGCTCGATTAGTAGCTGATGTGCAGACCGCACATTTAGAACAAGGTCTGCACTAATAAAGGATTCAAAGTTCATAGAGTGTGCAAATGACCAAGACTTGAAGCCTTGACTAAAGTGCGGACCGCGCAAGATTTGTGCTGCCGTAGAAGATGTATTATACTCACATACAAGAATTGTGTGGCTTCAAAATCCAAGTACAAGAAATTGGCTAATTAAGAATTTGTTTATCCTAATTAAAGGGTTTGAACTAGAGATAGTGAGAACCCGACTTGATCTCACATCAATTATTTAGCTTGATACGCATTTGGGCTTGAAGAAGGCAAATTGGGTAAAATCACCCTATGACCGAGAAGTATTGAGTGGGCAACTTAGTGTTGGGAGCTATAATACACCATGATCAATAAAATAAGTATTAGTGTATTTAACACATTAGGCGAACGCCTAGGTTAAGGTCACATCCCTAGCTTTTTTAACCAATTGGAAAAACAACAAAAACAATCATTCGCTTTCTAGTTTCTTCTCTTAGCTTATAATTGATAGAGTAAAATTAGAACTAGAAATCCAAACCCTTTGTTTGGAAGTGAAATCTAGTTGTTTCATTTGCTCTCGTCAAATATATAACCCTAACATCCATATTAAACTCCAAATGGAAATGGACCCCGACTCTTGTTGGGTACTATTCGTCAAACGATCGTTTCCACTCACTACTGAGTGCAGATTGGACGTGGATCAATTTTTGGCGCCGTTGTCGTTGTCGGGGAGTTAAAACGATGTTGGCTATATATTTGAGTTTTTTTTTTTGGAATATCCTCTTTTCCCTTCCGTGTTACTAACTTGTATGAGAAATTATAGGTACAAACATGGCGAACAATGATCTCGGAAGTTTTCCCTTGGGTGAATTGGACGACGAGGAGGAGCAAGTAGAAGAGGTACCTCTTGAGCCTCAAGCCAACCAGAGAGGCCGAGTATCTTATGACAACATGCTCGTTCCACCCTCACCTCTACCACGAGCGGCTCCACACCGGATATTGCCCAACGAAGGTTATGCTAGTGCAATAGTCCCTTCCAGTATTAGGGCAGGAAACTTTCAAATCACCAATGTGACGCTCACTTTGCTTGAGAAACGGGGTTTCTTTACCCGTTCTCCAACTCAAAATTCTTACAAACATTTGAAGGGATTTGTGGATATATGTTGGAGGAGCAAGCAAACTAATGTTTCCGAGGATGCATTGAGGCTAAGGTTTTTTCCCTTCTCTCTACGGGGGAAAGCTTTAAATTGGTTGGAATGATTGCCGAACCATTCAATTCACACTTGGGATGAGTTTGCGGAAATCTTCATTGCTATGTTTTTATCACTTGGACACATGGCTACTTCGAGATGAGATCTTGGAATTTAAGAAAGAGCCTAATGAACCATTACACGAATATGGGAGCGCTATAGAACAATGGTTAAAGAATGTCCCAACAACGATATGACGGAAAACATGATTCAGCAAACCTTCTATCGTGGGATTAATACAACCAACTAATGTATAGTGAATAAACTAACTGGTGGGAAATTTATGACTACACCTTATGCAGAGGTGTGTGAAATCTTGGATGAGATGGCAGAAACATGGTCGGATTTGCAATTTCGGGCCAATGTTCCACAAGGTGATCTGAATATGATCCACATTTACAAAGAATTGCAAGACCACGGCAAGCCATTGCCGAATTCACCATTGCCATGACTCAACTAGCAAAGGACCAACTAATCAAGTGCAAGATCCTAAGCAAGTTAATGCTATGGAGGGAGTGAACATGATGGTGAACAAGAGGAGAACCAAGGGTCCACAAGTACAAACTCGAGTGGAGATCTATGTGCAAGATGATGGTGGTTTTGAGCAAGATGATTCCTATAATGAACAAGAGGAGGAAGTGCAATATGTGAACAATTTTCAAGGGAAAAGAAACAACTTCCAAGCACCAAATCAACAAAAATGGTGACCACAAAACAATCATGGCAATTGTAATTCTAACAATCAAGGGAATTATCATAACAACAACAAATAAGGAAATTGGAGTGGAAACAACCAAGGAAGTTGAGGAGGAAACAACCAAGGTGGATGGAGTAACAATCAAGGAAATCGGGGGTCGGGTTTTCAAAGGCCCCCGATTACCAACAACCACGCAATCCACCTCCATATCCTTCCCATGGTTCAAGTTCTTCAAACAATGAGTGTGGCGTATTGAAAGTATGTTCAATAAATGATGGAAAATAATGTCGATTGGGAGGCCCAACTTGCATCACACAATACATCAATCCGCAATTTAGAAGTCCAAATGGGTCAAATCTCTCAAGCTCTAAATTCTCGTCCTAAGAGGGCATTACCAAGTGACACAGTGATAAACCGAAAGGGCAATAACAATACGGGGCATGCCATGGAGGTTATCACAAGAAGTGGGAGAGGCGGGAATGCACCCATATCAAGTGAAAGGGGAATTGTTGATGATGATCAAGTGACGCTAGAAGAAGAGATACCGAACAATATTGTGGAACCCAATGAGGAAGTTCAGATCGATTTTGATGAAGTGTGGAAGAGACTCAAGAGGAGGTGAACCCGTCTAGTGAACACATTATTGACATACCAAAGTTAGTAGTGCAAAACTCTAAGGCACCATTGCCTAAGCCTCCACCTCTATACCCTTAAATACGTTCCAAGAAAAATAGTGAGAATCAATTCAAGAAGTTCATTCAAATGATGAAGAGTCTTCAGTCAATGTGACATTGGTCGAAGGTTTGCAACAAATGCCCAATTATGTAAAGTTTATTAAGGATCTTGTGACAACGAAGAGGTCAATGAATTTTGATACCATCAAAGTCCCTAATCAAGTGAGTTGAATTGTTCATTCAATGGCTCCTAAGTTGGAGGATCCCTGTGCTTTCATGATTACTTGTACAATTAGAAGTGTCGAGTTTACTAAAGCTTTTTGTGATCTTGGGAAAAGTATAAATTTTATGCCCTATTCAAGTTTCAATACTTTAGGAATTGGGAAAGCAAGACCCACCTCTATGAGATTGCAAATAGCCGATCATACCATGAAAAGGGTGTTAGGTGTGATTGAAGATGTTTTGGTCCGGATTGATAAATTCATTCTTCTGGCGGATTTTGTCATTTTAGATTGTGAGGTTTATTATGAGGTGCCAATTATTCTTGGGATACCTTTCCTTGCTACAGGTAAGGCTCTTTGTGATGTTGAAGCCGGAAAACTCACTTTCCGGGTTGATGATGAAAAAGTGGTATTCCATGTGTGTAAGTCCATGCGGCAACCAAATAGCAACGAGGTGTGTTCTTTTGTCGATTTGGTAATCGACGTTATTATTGATGAAACAAGTGCTACAATAAATGTTGGCAAAATGTTGGAGGCCATTTTGCTCAACTTTGATGATAACGAGATGGATGGCTTCATGGAATGTGTGAACTCTTTGCAAGGAATGGGGTCGTACAACTATGCACCCCAGAAAGTGTCCTTGGATCTTCAAAATAGGATGACTCCTTCTACAAAAGCCTTCTATTGAAGATCCACCTATCATGGAGTTGAAGACATTGTCTCCACATCTTTGGTATGAATTTCTTGTCCCTTGTTCTACTTTACTGGTTATTCTTTCCTTTTGTTTGACTAACGTGCAGGTAGATTCCACATTGACGGTGCTACAAAAGAGGAAGAAGGCTATTGGGTGGACCTTGCTGGATATTCGGGGTACAAGCCCCGCTTTTTGCGTGCATAAAATCAAGTTGGAGGATGGCGCAAAACTATCTAATAAACATCAAAGGAGACTTTACGAGGCTATGCAAGAAGTTGTCAAGAAATATTTTATCTAGTGGTTGGATGACGGGGTTGTCTACCACATCTCCGATAGTTCATGGACTTCTCCGGTTCAATGTGTCCTAAAGAATGGAAGGCATGACAAAGCTGTTCTTTCAATTCCTTCAACACCGCTGGTGCCATACGATACGGTGAAATAAAAATAGGCTGAGTGTCTGGCACCAAATCAATACCAAAATCAATGTCCCTGTCAGGTGGCATGCCCGATAGTTCTGCAGGAAACACATCCGGAAAATCACGGACCACTGGAATAGAATCAATAGTGGGATTCTCTGCACTAACATCCTTCACAAAAGCCAAATAAGATAGGCAACTCTTCTCAACCATACGCTGAGCCTTCAAGTATGAAATCACCTTACTGGGTACATAACCTATAGAACCGCTCCACTCAACCCTCGAAAATCCCGGCATCCCTAAGGTCACGGTCTTAGCGTGACAATCTAGAACAACATGACATGGAGATAACCAATCCATGCCCAATATCACATCGAAGTCAACCATACTGAGCAATAACAAATCCACTCGGATGTCCAGACCCCCAATAGACACCACACATGACCGATACATACGGTCCACAACAATAGCATCGCCCATCGGAGTAGACACATGAAAAGATGTAACTGAATACTCATGGGGCATATCCAAAAAATGAGCAAAATATGATGAAACATATGAATATGTGGAACCAGGGTCAAATAAGATTGAGGCATGTCGGTGACAGACTGATACAATACATGTAATCACGACATCTGAAGCCATATCATCTGGTCTGGATGGGAGTGCATAGAAATGGTCCAGACCACCACCAGATCAACCTCCCCCTCTAAGGCGACCTCTAGCTGCCTCACCTCCTCCCCTAGCTGGCTAGGCGGGTGGTAAAGTAATTGGTGCTGAGGCCGAAGGCTGACTCCTATGATGCGAGGAACCTTCCGTAAGGCGGGGACAGAACCTCTTGATATGACCCAAATCTCCACACTCAAAGGATCCTCTACTGGCCACTGGCAATAGGGACTGATGGGAGCCCCGAGCACCGGGATACCTACTAGAAGAACCAGGCATAGATGAGCCCTGAGTTGATGGTGCACGGGATGAACTCTGGGCTGGGAGGGCATTGAATGATGAGGGGCCCTGATGAGAACTGTGAGAACCATGTCCTAATAATGCACCACTGTGAACATGGGTGAGATGACTGGGCAGGCCTGAATGGACGACCTCTGTCGTGCTGAAACCGACCTCCATAAGGAACCCCACCAAAACTACCAGATCCTCGAGGCCTCTTGGCCTCCCTCTAAACTCGCTCCTTGTGATGAAATGACTCAATCTCTAGGGCGTTATCAACCACCTCCTCAAAAGTAGAACCAGACACCCTCTCTCTGGTCATAAGAATCTGAAGCTTATATGCGAGGCCATCCACGAACGTCCTGATCCTCTCCCTGTATGTAGGAACAAACCAAACAGCATGATGGGCTAGCTCTAAAAATCTTATCACATACTGCATCAGCGTCATATCATCATGACGCAACTGCTCGAACTACCTGTGCAGCTCCTCTCTGCGGGACTGTGGCACATACTTCTCCAGAAAGAGATAGGAGAACTACTGCCAGGTAAGGGCCTCTGCACCAACATGCCTACGCCTCTCATAAGTCTTCCACCAAGTAAAGGCAGCTCCCGAGAATTGGAAGGTAGTAAATGAGACACCACTGGTCTCCATAATGCCTGTTGTCCGAAGAATATGCTGACATATATCCAAGAAACCCTAGGCATCCTCTCCCTTTGCACCGCTAAAAGTCGGAGGCTGAAGTTTACCAAACCTCTCCAATCTACACTGCTCGTCATCAGGCATGACTGGAACCACATAATCCTGAGCAGGTGCATCCAGCTGGGCTGGTGGTACCTCTGGTGTCTGAATTCCCTAAACAACCTGCTCGAGTGTATGGGCGGCGGGAGTTTGAGTGCCTCCCCCAGCCTGAGAAGTAGTTGCGACCGTAGTAACTGAGACCAACAGTGCAAGGCCATTACACACTGATAAAATCAGAGCTAGGGCCTCCTGAAGGCCAGGAATCACAATAGGCATTGGGGGTGCCTGAGCTTGTCCCGCTGGAGCATCTGCGGCGGGGACCTGATCTGGAGCAACGGGAGGGTCTACAAGTACTTCCTCGTCTGCTACGCGGGTTGCACCCCTACCCCTACCACGGCCTCGACCGCGGCCTCAGCCTCACACGGGCCTAACTGGTGGCTGGACATCCTCGGGTAGCGCGGGTCCTCACCATATGTGAGAGAATAAAGGAAATATAAGTTTAGTTACCAGAATCAATAAATTCGTACGACAAGAATTCAAGAATGTGAGATTTTTCCTAAGGGTTCTGCAGCCTCTCGAAGATAAGTACGGACGTCTCCGAAACCGATCCACAAGACTCTACTAAACCTGCTTATGACTTGTGAGACCTATGTAACCTAGGCTCTGATACAAAATTTCCACGACCCAAAACCAACCCGGTCGCGATGGCGCCTATCGTGGAACTAGGCAAGCCGATAGACTCTCAACAATTCGATTTTTCATTAAAATTTAGATAAAAACCCTTTTCAACTGAAATTCTAAATATAGAGATAAATTCAAAACCAAAATGCAGAAAATAAAACCCCAACATCGGGTGTCACTAAGTCATGAGCCAATACTACATATGTTCTGTAATATAATAAGACATCATAGCCTGAGAATAGTCAAAATACTCTACAAGGAAGATAAGGAAGGAGAAAGACGGAACTGATCGCCAGGTAGCTACCTCGCTATCTCCAATGAAGTCTGCGACTAGAATAGTCAACAACCGCTACCGTGGCCTGAGATACCTGAATCTGCACACAAGGTGCACGGGGTAATGTGAGTACACCAACTCAGTAAGTAACAAGCCCAAGCTATGGATTGATAGGCAGTGACGGACTAAACCTCAACAGATAACGAAAACCAAGCTGTACAGTAAAGTAGACATGCTTTCCATTCAGGTATTCAGCTCAAGAAGTAATGTAAATGCAAATATGAACAATGTAAAGTAATAAGCTCCACATATCTCTAAGTTCCAATACACAGAATGCATGAAAATGTACCATGTACTCCCACTCTCATGTGCTCAACCACTCGGTACCGCATATGGCCATCCAGCCCAGGGAAATCCATCCCGGAACATACTCGATGATTACTATATAGTCACTCGGTACCGAGGAAAAAGGGTAATCCAACCCTGCGGAGAAATCCATCTCCAGATATCAATACTTCGGACAATTCATGTCCAGGGAAATCCATCCCTCAATAATATTATTTGCGCTCACTGGGGGTGTGTTACACACTCCGGAGGGGCTCCTACAACCCAAGCTCTATCACAATCATCAACATAACCTCTGCGCCGTGCAGCCTGACCCCATAACTGTCACTCAAAATTAGGCTCTTGGCCTCACTCAGTCATCACTCTCCAGTCTCACACACACGGGCTCACAATGCCATGAAACTAGCTCGAAACAATGATATGATGTGCCAATTAATAACAGCTGAGACTGCGACATGATATTATATGCATGAATAAGACTAAGTAAAAAATATCAATGACACAAATGAGAAAACAACAAGAAACGACCACTCGGGTCTCAACAGTATCAGCGTGAAGCCTTAACAGGATATCTAGCATGAGTTACAGCACATATACTTCATCACATGATAGAAACACGTATATCAGCAAGAAAGAATCACTAAGCGGTGCCATGGAATGAACCAAGCTACCATTTTCACGGTGCACGCCCGCACGCCCCCACGCCCGTCACTTGGCATGTGTGTCACCTCAATACTGATCACATAGCTCAAGGTTTCGGACCCTCAAAACCAAGTTTGGAAGCGTTACTTACCTCAATCAAGCCAAAATCCTACTCCACGACACCCTGGCCACTTGACTCGGCCTCAAAACGCTCCGAATCTATCCAAAATCAGTATATTATCATCAATATACGCTAAAGGAATGAATTCCATATGAAAATTATCAAATTAGACCAAAAATCCCAAATTCGGTTCAAACCTGGCCCTCGGGCCCACATCTCGGAATCCAACAAAAATTACAAAACTTGAAAGCTCATCCACTCACGGGCCTAACCATACCAAATTTGTTCAAATCCGATAATAATATTCTATTCAAAACCCCCAAAATCCAACTCAAGCATTCTTCCTCATTTTCCTCAATTTTCCACCCCAAATCACAAATTAAAGGATGAAATTAAAGGCATAATCATGAAATTTGACCAAAATTAGATAGAAATCACTTACCCCAATCAACTCTCTGAAAAACCCCTTCAAAATCGCCAAATTCCGTGATCTCTAGCTCAAAATATGAAAAATGAGCTCAAACCCTCGATTTTTGAATTTAACACTGCTGCCCAGATATCCTTCATCACGATTGCGAAAGGAGCCTCGCGATCGCGAAGCACAAATAGGAAGCCCCGCATTTTAACCATACGCGATCACGGAACTATCCACGCGATCGCGTATCACTGCCTTTCAAACCTACGCGATTGCATCCTTCCTCACGCGATCGCGTAGAACAATTATCTCACCTCCTCATCAACTCGATTCCTCATATGCGAACGCGGCCTCAGCCACGCGATCGTGATGCACAACTTAATTCACTTACGCGATCACGTTCCATACACTGCGACCACGAAGAAAAAAGATACCTCTGCCCCACATAAGCCTACGCGATCGCGGACCTACCCACGCGATCGCGTATAAGGAAACCATAAAGTTACACCAGCAGTTATCAGCCTAAATGCAAAGTCCAAAAGTGATCCGCACCTCCCGAAACTCACCCGAAGCCCTCAGGACCTCTACCAAACATACCAACACATTCTATAAAATCATTGAAACTTATTCGCACCTTCGAATCACTCAAAACAACATTGAAACACCAAATTATCCTCGGATTCAAGCTTAAGAACTTCTAAACTTTCAAATTCCACAAACGACACCGAAATCTATCAAATCACCTCCGAATGACCTGAAATTTTGCACACACGTCATAAATGACACTACGAACCTATTCCAACTTCCGAAATTCCATTCCGACCCCGATACCTACACTGCCGACCGAAAATCACCAAATTTCTAATTTTGCCAATTCAAGCCTAATTCTACCACAGACCTCCAAATTATGTTCCGAACACACTCGTAAGTCCAAAATCACCTAGTTGAGTTATCCGAACCATAAAAGTCCCAATCCGAGATCATTTACTCATAAGTCAGCATCCGATTGACTTTTACAACTTAACCTTCTAAAATAGAGACTAAGTGTCTCATTCCACTCTAGACCTGAACCAACCAACCCGATGCAACAAAATAATGCTGAATAACACATAAAGATGCAAAATAGGGGAAACGGAGCTATAACTCTCGAAACGACCGACCGGATCGTTACATCGTCTCCACATGGATTGGATTTAAATAATGTTCAAATAACTTATGATTTTCTACTATACAGGATGATCAACAGTTGAGTTGGAGTGATTACTACAACAATTAACTACTAAATTAAGACTAATAATAATTAGACCTGATCACAAAAAATGAGAGTTGAACTAAAAAGGTTTATAAACAATATGAGAAATAAGGTTCATGACGTGATATGTGTAAGATAGTTATTCGGGATTTAACTCTGTTTAAATTTACTTCTAATTTTCTAATGATTCTTAAAAATTCACTCGATAATTAGCTTAAACGTAAGTTCAAGATTCCTCTCTCGATTAAATCTGAGCTCTACAAAATAAATTAATATGAAGTACTTTGAAGATATGCAAGAACACGTTAAAGGACTAGTCTTTAGGAAAACGTCTATCGAATATTCTCCTAACTTGGTTTAATTAATAATTCAAAAATCTCTCTCGATTACATAAAAGAATCACTAAATTGAACCAAACTAAATAATGCCAAAATATTCACCAAAATATTCCTCTTTCGATTAAATAAACCGGTGAATAATTTTGCAATCAATTCAAAGTTCCATAAACATATTCAAACAATTAAACTAGAGTTAAATCTACAAACAATATTCAAAATACCATATCCGTCAAACACAATTAAAGTGTAGCAAATAATAGATGTAAAGTATCCAAAAACTCGTATTTTTAGCCAACCATCAACTACCCATGTTAAGATTCAGAATATTGCTAAATTTATTTCATGTGAGGATATAAAATCCACCTGCATGGTTTACATATATATAAAACTTATAAGCTTTCATTAAGGTGTATTGTCAATCTCTAGACTGAGATATGTTTTATTAACTAGTTATTATTCGCTAATGCATATTGTTATCGTCCATTTTATTAGTCATATTGACCCACAAATTTTTTTTACCTTTTAATAAATTAAAATAATAAATAATAAACACATCTAATAATAACAATTATATCAAGATTAAAAGTATAAGTACATTTAGTGTACTAGAAAAATATATTTTATTAAATCAGTATAAAATACTTATCTTTATTTGGTGCATTCAATACATACAAAAATTTACTAGCAAAAAAAGTTGAAATTATATCATTCTCATAATCAAGATCAATTATATTTAATCATATGCTACGATCATTATAATGGTTTGTCCAATTCCATCATTAGATTGTGAATATAAACTTTATAACTTATAAGGACCAATGATTTAATCTTCCGTGTATAAGCTAAAACTCTATACACTAAATCATCTACTATATAAGTAAAGGGCACACAGACAACTCTATGATCTATTAAAATATTATTAAAATTAAATAAATAATTATTTCATAATAAATATTATACCTAAACACACGATTAATAATGTATATCCCAACACTAATGACACAATTCTTGATTTGTAAGTTAAAATTTAGGTCTAGGACTATCTCACATTACTTCGTATTTTAAATTTAGATTGGTATTTACATTGAATTATTTTTACCAGAGTCGATCTATTTTAATTTTTCATTTTGTTGTTAAATTATTTTTTTTAAATACATATACGTGAGGAAAAATCTTGTGTTGAATGACACTCTTTCTAAATGTCTCCGCCACTATACGTATAGTTACTTGAGAGAATCTCAGAATCCTATCAACGTGCAAGTTAACGAATTGCAAATGGAGAAATGAAGTCTTGAAATTGCAAATACAAAAAAACGAAAAGGGAAAGGAAGAAAAAGATTGTCCACAAGACACAAGGTGATTAAGCAAGAAGAAAAAAAAGATAGGAGAAGGTTGTTGGTTTGGGGAGGAGGTGTTATGTCGAGGAATAGGCAAATTCGAAAATAAAGAAGATAAAGAACATTAAATTTTAATGTGGAAAATCCTTCAAATCGAAAGTAATAATCACGGGATCACAAAGATCCAAAAAGATCCATTATAATAATAAGAGTGTTACAAAACTTCTCCAAATTGGCTACACAATAAGTGCCAAACACGGAGTAACAATAGCAACAAGAGTAAAGACAAATCAATTGAAGAAAGAAGAGAAGTCACAAAACTAGATCTGTTGTTCAGGGTGTCAGATCAGATGCTACGGGCCACAAAATCCGATCTCTACCGTTCAAATTAAACGTCAAGATGTTACGAACATTTAGTTAACATTTCAGCCCGATCCAACGGCTAATGAATCCGAAGATATGATTTGAAGTTGGCTGGTCGGAATAAACATCTGCAGCAAAATAAATATTTTTCTTCTTTCTTCTCTCTTCTCTCTTGATGAAAGCTCTCTCAAACACCACTCTTATGTGCTTAAGTCATTCAAAGACTTTTACCAATGAGAATAGAACAATTCTCCAAGGTTGTCCTTGTTGCTCCCAAACGCACATGCAAGTATACATGGTCGTATAGAAATAAAATGATAAGTCGAGTGTCGAACCCACAGAGTTGTTGTTCGGGGCATGAAATCAGATGCTACGAGCCTCAAAATCCAATCTTCACCGTTCAAACTAAAGACAAGATGTTAGTAACACTCAGTCAAAATTGCAGCCCGATCCAATGGTTAAAGAACAAGAAAACGTGATTTGAAGTTGGTTGGTCGGAATAAACTACTACAGCAAAACAAATACTTTTCTTCTCTCTTCTATCTTGATGAAAGCTCTCTCAGAAACCGCTCTTATGTGCTTAAGTCTTTCAAAGACTTTTACCAATAAGCATAGAACAATTCTCCAAGGTTGTCCTATTTATAGATAATAAGTAGTGTTTTCTCTTAAAGAAACAACTCTAAATAGGAATAAAACCGAATACAATTCCGAATAAGAATGGAAACCAAAAGAGAATAGGATTAGGCCGTTGGGCCTTTGGCTGGACAACATGGGCATGAGCCCAACAGAGGGGTTGAGATGTACATAAGATGGTCAAGAATGAGCAATTAGTTTGAAGTTACCAATTTTGAATAAGTTGAGGATGCACAATCTAAACTAAAGATGGAACAGAAGAAAGGCATAAAGGGAAACCCATTGAACACAAGAATGGTGTCGTCTTATTTTTCGGCCAAATTCTAATTTCGTTTTGCTTCTCCTGATCCCCCTAAGCTCCACTCTTTTGACTGATTGTTTGAATTTTATTATGAGCAGTAGCGTATGCAGGATGTTTCATAAGCAATGGCATAATTTGAAGAAGTGGAATAATGAACAAATAACTATAATGAACAACAATGTCATTTTTCTTATAAAATCCTCAATATTTTTTTTCTTACATATCTAGTAAAAATATTCGATGAAGTGGTGTCCCGTGATACCACATGCAACAAGGTGCATACGCCCCCCTAATCCCAAGTTCTATATTGCACTCTATGAATATGGTTCTTATCACCTTTCCTCATGTTATCTGTACGCAGCCTAATCTAACTCGACTCTTTTTTTTTAGACCACTCACTTTGTTCTTCTTCTTTACTGTCACTTTCATGAATACCCTTGATTAATTTGAATTCCCAAAATTCCCACAACCACCACCACTATTGTCGCCCTTCTCCTTACAAGTTTGTATTTTCACATCATTTCAGTTGATTAATTGAATTTAGATAAATCCATGGAAAAAATAGCATTACTCAAAACAAACTTAGAAGATTGTACATGGTTGAAATTGGGGCCACCCGATTTTACTATTTGATCGAGACTGGAATGTTGCATCGAAGGTCGACTTCAGCTAAATCATGAAGCTGAGGCATCGAGTTCGAGATCGAGGTTGGTAGCATTCGAAGTCAATAGGTACAGACACCAAGTAATATCAGAGATAGCTTAATAACGGAAGAACGAGATATCTGTGACTGGTTGAAGATCATGGCGTAAATCTCGGAACAGATCAAATCAGAAGCGGTTAATTAGCTAACCCAATTCTATCATTTACCTTCACATTTATCAATTAATGTTGAGTGAAATCACATATCCATAAAACCACAATATAAGTTTAATTGTTATCCAACTTTTACGTTAAACAGTTTGGCACCCACCTTTGGGGCCAAGGATAATAGTGATTGCTCAATACTGATTCCGATAACATACACTATTTTACACTTGTTCTTGTAAGTGTTTTTGTTTTCAGGAAAAAATATGTCAAACTCACAAACAACTCCCACACATGGTGACAATGGCCTCGGATTTTATGGGGAAAATGACAATGCAGCTACTCTAGGGGTCGAGGTGCCTCAGGCCGATCTCGAGGGAGCACCAATTTCCAACCCACTCGACATCAGTTTGCATATTTCCTTGAATGCAAATTTGGGCGCAGATCCCGAAGGGAGCGTACGCATAGAAGACCGATCTGGTGGTCGAGGTACGCAGGGCGGAGGAGAAGGAGGAGTCAGCCTCCAAGTAATATTCAAGATGTTACATGCTCAACAAGATGCTATTGCACAGCTACAAAATCAGCTTCGAACACCGAGTGGGTCGAACCGAAAGTCGCCCGCTGAACCGAACCAGTGCCAGAAAGGTCAAA
Organism: Nicotiana knightiana; assembly: GCA_005239525.1. NCBI lineage: Eukaryota > Viridiplantae > Streptophyta > Magnoliopsida > Solanales > Solanaceae > Nicotiana > Nicotiana knightiana. The sequence continues at coordinate 31,656 of ML418943.1, read as the reverse complement.
CGCCAATGAATCGGGGATTGACCCTGCCGTTATGAAAATGCTCTAGGATCTCACCCATTGAATTAAATCGGAAGAAAAGAAAATCGAGGTAAATGATAAGAAAGTAAAAATGTACAACTCCCAAGTTGACCAAATACCGAGGGCACCACTGATTTTAAAAGGAATGGACTCAAAGAAGTTTGTGCAGAAGCCGTTCCCCCCAAGTGCGTCTCTGAAACCCATTCCGAAGAAATTTGTATGCCAAAAATCCCTAAGTACAATGGGACAACCGATCCCAATGAGCATGTCACCTCCTATACATGCGCCATCAAAGGAAATGATTTGGAAGATGATGAGATCGAATATGTTCTACTTAAGAAATTTGGAGAAATTCTATTGAACGGAGCAATGATCTGGTACCACAATCTACCGCCAAATTCCATCGACTCATTCGCATGCTTGCAGGTTCTTTTGTAAAGGCATATGTCAGGGAAATAAAGGTTGCGACGAAGAAATCAGACCTTTTCAAAGTGAAACAAAAGGATAACGAAATGCTAAGAGAGTTCGTATCTCAATTCCAAATGGAAGGCATGGAATTACCACCGGTCACAAACGATTGGGTTGTTCAACTAAAGCAGAATCTAATTGATTATCCGGCAGTAACCTGGGCCGATGTACATAATCGGTAGCAGTCGAAAATCAGAGTAGAGGATGACCAATTGGGAAACCCTTCCAGTTCCATATATCCAAACATGCCCGTAGGAAGAAACCAGAGGGATATCGATAGGGAACCTCGATCTAACTGAGACCGGTATCAACCATACAACACAGATCACAGAAATGGCGGCCCCGGACGCAATCCCATTCGAAATGATCAGAGGGAGAATCGAGGACAGAGTTCTCGGGGACTCATGACAAAAAGTGGTTTCGATAAGCATGTTGATCCCATAGAGGCACCACGACTATCGGAGTACAACTTCAATATCGATGCATCAGGTATTGTGTCCGCAATTGGGAGAATCAAAGATACTAGATGGCCCAAACCCATACAAACTGATCCTTCCTAGAGAAACCCCAATCTAATGTGCAAGTATCACAGCATGCATGGCCACATAACTTAATACTGCAGACAACTGAAGGAGGAGGTAGCCCATCTATTCAACGAGGGCCACCTTCGAGAGTTCTTAAGCGATCGAGCCAAAAATCATTTCAGAGAAAGGGACGTCAATAGGAAAAACGAACAAGAAGATCCACAACATGTGATCCATATGATCGTCGGTAGGATCGATATTCCACAAGGTCCCGTGTTCAAACGCACCAAAGTATCCATCACAAGGGAAAAAGGGACCCGAAATTATATGCCAAAAGGAACCGTATCATTCAAAGACAAGGAAGCGGAAGGAATATCTCAACCCCACAATGATGCTCTGGTAATTTCTATCCTTCTGAATAAAATTAAGGTTAAGCGTTCGTTAATTGATCCAGGGAGCTCAAAAATATAATTCGATCGAGGGTTGTAGATTAGCTCGGCTTACAAGATCAAATCATACCTACAGCTCGGGTCCTAAATGGTTTCAACATGGCCAGCGAAACAACTAAAGATGAAATCATTTTACCGACGAGCGTGGCTGGGACTATACAAGAAACCAAGTTCCATGTAATCGAGGGTGACATGAGGTACAAAGCCTTGCTCGGGAGGCTCTGGATTCACAACATGAGGGCAGTCCCTTCAACTTTCCACCAAATGTTGAAATTCCCAACGCCAGATGGATTTGAAACGGTATATTGGGAACAACATGCTGCAAAAGAAATGTTCGCGGTCGATGAGGTAATAGAGATATCGGCGCTTTCGACAACAAAAGGATCGGAGATCAAAGGGAAACAAGAGGCCAAATAGCAACCACAGCCACCAGCCTCGATTCAGTCGGAAAAGCATGGAATAGAAGAAGAAGAAGAAGAAGAAGAAGAAGAATAAGAAGAAGAAGAAGAAGAAGAAGAAGACGATGAATACTAGATCCCTCGATCCTTCATTATTCCCAAAGATTCTGATGCTACCAAATCAACAGTCGAAGAGCTGGAACAGGTTATATTGATCGAGTACCTACCTGAGCGAAAGGTATACCTGGGTACGGGGTTAATCCCCGAACTCAGGAAAAACTTATTAAATTTATTATTGATAATATGGATTGTTTTGCTTGGTCCCACTTAGATATGTCAGGGATCCCACCGGAGATAACAACACATCTATTGAGTTTGAATCCGAAGTTCAAACCGGTAAAACAAAAGATAAGTCCCCAGTCCGAGGTAAAACATGCATTCATCAAGGACGAGGTAACCAAACTTCTCAAAATAGGATATGTTCGGGAAGTAAAATATCCCGAATGGTCAGCAAACATAGTTGTAGTCCCTAAAAAGGAGAACAAACTTAGGATGTGCATATATTATAAAGATTTAAGCAAAGCATATCCCAAAGACTCTTTTCCTCTGCCAAATATCAATCACATGATCGATGCCACGGCCGGCCACGAGATACTTAGTTTTCTCGCCGGCCACGAGATACTTAGTTTTCTCAACGCCTACTTCAGGTACAATCAAACCCAGAGGATCAAGAAAAGACTTCATTCATCACTAAATATGGCACATTTTTTTATAACGTAATGCCTTTTGGATTAAAAAATGCTGGTGCTACTTACCAACGCCTCATGAACAAAATGTTCGAAGAACAAATAGGTAAATCAATAGAGGTATATATTGACGATATGCTAGTTTAGTCCCTGCGCACAGAGAACCATTTAACACATTTGCAGGAAACCTTCACATATTGAGAAAATATAACATGAAGCTCAACCCCAAGAAATGTGCTTTCAGGGTCGGTTCGGAAAATTTCCTCGGCTTTATGGTGTCGAATTGAGGAATCGAAATTAACCCCCATAAAATCAAGGCAATTGAAGACATCAAGGCCGTGGACATCGTTAAGTTCGTACAAAGATTGACATGACGAATAGCCGCCTTAGACCCGAACTATCGGGCCGATTGGCCAAATGGTCTGTCGAATCAATGGGTATGATATCGAGTATCAACCCCGAACGGCCATCAAGTCTTAAATCTTAACAGACTTCATGGCCAACTTCACGCCAGCCCTCGTACCTTAGGTCGAAAAGGAACTTTTGTTAAAATCAGGTACATAATCGGGGGTGTGGATCCTTTTCACAGACGGCACTTCGAATGTGAGAAGGTCCGGGCTAGGTATTATTTTGAAGCCGCCCACATGCAATACAATTAGGCATTCTATCAAAACTTCAAAGTTGACTAATAATGAGGCCGAGTATGAGGCCATAATTGTAGGTCTCGAACTGGATAAAAGCCTAGGAGCAGAGGTCATCGAGGCCAAATGTGAATCCCTACTAGTGGTAAACCAAGTCAACAGAAAGTTTGAGGTTCGAGAGGATCGAATGCAGAGGTACTTAGATAAATCGCAAGTAACATTACATCGGTTTAAAGAATGGACCTTACAGCATGTACCTCGAGAAAAAAACAGTGAGGCCGATGCCCTTTCAAGTTTGGGGTCAACGGTCAAAGACGACAAAATCAGCTCAGGGACTGTCGTGCAACTTTCGAAGTCAGTGATCGAAGAAGGCCATGCCGAAATAAACTCCATAAGCCTAATCTGGGATTGGAGGAATAAATACATCGAGTATTTGAAAAACAGTAAACTCCCGCCGGACCCTAGGAATCAAGGACTCTACGAACAAAAGATGCACGATTCACTCTGGCTGAAGATGAAACTTTATACAGGAGGATGTTCGATCGACCGTTGGAAGTGTGTTTGGGACCAGAGACACCGACTACGTCATACGAGAAATTCACAAGGGTACTTGTGGAAACCATTCCAGTGCCGAATCAATGGTTCGTAAAGTCATTAGAGCGGGGTACTATTGGGCCAATATGGAGAAAGACACTACGGAATTCGTTCGAAAATGCGACAAGTGCCAAAGACATGCGCCGATGATCCACCAGCCCGGAGAGCAACTCCATTTAGTTTTATCCCCATGGCCATTCATGAAATGGGGAATGGACATCGTCGGCCCTCTGCCATCGGCTCCAGGTAAAGCTAAATTCATTATATTTGTGACTAACTATTTCTCTAAATGGGTTGAAGCACAGCCCTTCGAGAAATTCAGAGAAAAATAAGTTAAAGACTTCATCTGGGATCAAATCATATGCCGATTTGGGATACCTACAGAAATTGTATGCGAAAATGGAAAACAGTTGATCAGCATCAAAATAACAAAGTTCCTAGAATATCATAAAAAGGGATCTTATCGACACCATATCATCCTAGTGGGAATGAACAGGTCGAATCGACAAACAAGTACATCATTCAGAATCTAAAGAAAAGATTTAACGGCGCCAAGGTAAAATGGCGAGAAATTTTTCCCGAAGTCCTTTGGGCGTATCGAACAATGTCAAAATCCAGTACGAGGGAAACACCATTCTCCTTAGTATATGGTGCCGAAGCTCTGATCCCGATCGAAGTGGGGGAACCTAGCGTCAGGTTTCGATACACAACGGAAGAGTCAAATCAAGAGGCTATGAATACGAGCCTCGAATTACTAGATAAAAAATGGGAAACCGCCCTCGTTCGAATGGCTGCACAAAAGCAGCGCATCGAAAGGTATTACAATCGAAAGGCCAACCTTCGCCATTTTAGAATCGGGGACTTAGTTCTGAGAAAAGTCCCCCTCAACACTCGAGAACCAAATGAAGGAAAACTCGGCCCAAATTGGGAAAGACCGTATCAGGTCCTCGACATCATCAGAAAGGGTTCCTACAAGCTTGGAACGATGAACGGCGAACAACTTCCAAATAATTGGAACATATTGCTCCTCAAACGATATTATTGTTAACGTATGACCTTCTTCTTTTTCGTTTATATTTTATACTAACTTGTTGCAGGTGTTCGACCAGAGGCATCAAAGTTTTCTCCAAACATGAATTCCTTAGGTCTGAAAGCACGTGTTCCACTCTTTTTCCCTTCGACTGTTTTTATCCAAAATGGGTTTTTCCGGCAAGGTTTTTAACGAGGCAACCATTGTTCCTGCTAACGTAGAGCAATTCAACAGTATCTGAGGCTTCTTTATAATAAACCCCAAATACTGAGGGGGCATCACCCTCGGATGTTATATTTTTAAGGAAAATACTTCATATCAACAGGGTCTCGGTAGGTGAATTTTGTAAAGGGCCAAACGGTCGAATGAACCGTGTCCATGTAGATTACTCGAGCCCTAGTGGCAAAATATGTACGCGTGTATAATCTATCGAAAGAAGTTTTCTTTCCTTACCAGATGTTCCGTGCCTTTAGTGAAATTTCTACTCTACGATTTCATACTTATGATTTATTACGAAAACTGGCTCAAGGGTCGATCGCAACTAAAGCTCAAAAAATTAACCCCGTACTCGGGGACTGCCGTCCAAAAATTGGCATGTTCTAATTACTAAACTTCAAGACCGTAAGACCTTAAAAAGGCAATCCTCAATTTTATAGGCCAAGGCCACCCCACTCGGGGACGAACACTTTGAACAAGTTTGAAGTATAATTGGAAAAATAAGCCCAAGAGGAAGATCCCGAGGCTACGGCCAAACTAACGCGGCTCGGAGATGTCCGAATTTTGCAATAAAAATAGGCCTTCGAATTCTTTTATAAATCGGTTGAAAAGGCTAACCTCGACAAAATAACCAAAGGGCCTCGACAATCTCAACCCTCGAAAAACCTTAAGGGGTATCAAACTGTTCGAACCTTCGAACAATTTAGTACTAAACGAAATTGTGCTAAGGCATAACAAATTTTTTACACGATTAAAGTTTTAAGCCGAAAAGGGAAAAAGCCACTTTTATGAGGCCATATCGGCCCGATTCAAGAGACTAAGGGCCATCATATTTTTTGAGTTCGAGAATTCATCCTCACTCAACTAAAACCTAAGGCTTTTCCTACTTCGAGTTCGAGCGAGTGCCCACTCGACTACAAAGGCTATATTAGTTTCAGCCAATTTTCCTAAGATTTGAAGTCACAAACATATTTTTCACAAGGCAGAAAGCAAATTGAAATTTTCACAAGGCAGAAAATTGAGACAAAATTTTAAAAAAAGGAAATATTTTATATACGAATGAAGGTATTTACAAAGGACCAGCCAGGGTCCTACACAAAGGAAAGAAATAATTACAAAGACTACTAGCTATTCTCCGGGGGAAGCTCTTTCCTCGAGGGCAACTTCTTCCTCGGGATCCTCGCCATCTTCGGACCCACTTTTGTTGCTATCATCATTGTCGTTGTCATCAGAAGAGGCCAACAGCCTAGCATCGGCTTCATGCTCTTTCGCCTTTACTATCTCCGAGATTGGCATTTTGCAAGCTTGACAATCCAATGTACTCGTGTTTGAGCAGTATCAGCAGCCTCCTGCACTTGAGCTTGAGCGGCTTCGACATCGGCCCTGTAAATAGCCACCATCTTGTCAGCATCGACTTTTTCTTTTTTGGCTTCAACTTGAGCCTTTGTGAGTTCGGAAGACAACCGAACCCCGAGCTCCTCTATATTCTTTGCCTGAGCCGAGCACTTCTCCCTCATACTTCGAAGTTGGGCTTCGACGGACGACAACCGGGCCAGGGCAGTCTCTTTCTCAGCAGCAAGGCGGGCCATGCCTTCCTTCCACCCGTAGGACTCCGCTTTCACTTGGTCGACCTCCTCTCGGAACAACTCGATCCTCTCGATCTTTTACTACAGCTATGATATTGAAATGTTAGCCTACATCCCCCAATCAAGCCCATGAACTTTTAGGAGTATCATTACCTGCTTGATCAAGTCGGTCTACTCCTCGTGAGCCTTAGCTAGTTTGGCTCGGAGGTCTTGTATCTCCTCATCCTTTTTCCCACAGTGGAGTTTGAAGGCATTCCTCTTCTCCGAAAGCCTCTGGAGGTCGGCCTCAAACTGGCTCAACTCGGCCTGGGACTTGGAAAAAACTGGTATAGAATAGGAAGGAAGTTAGACAAGAAATAGAAGAATATTACATCAACAAAAGAACTAAAATCTACCTGGTTCAGAAGTCGTTGGGTCTCTTCGAAGAGGGTGGATGCATCATTCAGGTCGGAGGCATCCTCGACCCTGGTATCTCGGAAGGGTTCCTCCCCACCGGGGACTCCGCCTACTTCGGGGGTCCTCAAAGATTGAACATCCCGTATCGCCTCTTCGGAAAAGGCAGGAAGGGATGGCGAGTGACCTGCTGCCATTTCCCCAAGTGAGTCGCTTGGGGTGCTCTTTTCAACTGGAGGGGTCTCGAGACCATCCCCCTCAAATATACTCACCATTTGATGAGAAGCAGTTTTGATTTTGGACGATTCAGGGACCTTGCCTGAATCCTTCTCCAAGGCCTCCTCAGCATGAGGCGGGGCCTCGCCAACCATCGCCGATTTAGCGGCCTTGAAGGCCTCGATATTTTTTCTCGCTCGAGTCACTAGCACCGAGCCACCATCTTCATCTTCTTCATATGTTTCCTCCCTTAGCTCCTGAACTACATGGGGAGGAAGGCCGGCAGTATCTATTCTCAATTTGCTAATCGAGCTCTTCTTCTTTTTAGGCTTTGGGACCTCACCAGACAGAGGCCTCATGGCTCCATCCTTGCTCAGTCCTGCACACAAGGAAATTAAATAAGTATAAAGAGATTACCAATTCATCAGATATGTAAAAGAGGAATCTTACCATGGTTCTTTTCCTCCAATCGGCCTTTTGCCAAATCGCGCCAATATCGCTTAGAGTAAGTGGAGGTCGAGTTTAATTTTTGGACCCAACCCTCGAGGTCGGGGATCGCACAAGGAATCCAAGAAACCGCTGCATAATGAAAGAAGTCATAAGATAAAGTAGAAGAACAGAACAAGGCATGGAAATTAACAAATAAAGTGGCACTTACGCTTCGTGTTGCATTTCTCAGGAAATGACATCTTCTCTGTCGAGATGAGTTCGGAGGTCCTCACTCGAACAAATCTACCCATCCATCCCCGATCTTTGTCCTCGTCGATGCTCGAGAATAATACCTTGGTTGCTCGACGTTGTAGTTTAATCAACCATCGAAAGATATGAGGGTTGTACAACCTGATGAGGTGATCGAGCGTGAATGGCATCCCCTCATCTTTGCTCGTGAAGAATCGGAGCATGATGACTATGCGCCAAAAAGAAGGGTGGATTTGGCCTAAAGTCACCTGGTACTGGCGGCAGAAGTGAATAATAATAGGGTCGAGGGGACCCAGCGTGAAAGTGTAAGTGTAAACACTCAGGTACCCTTCCACGTGGGTAGTAATGCTCTCTTCAGGGGATGGAATCACTACCACTTTATCCCCCCAGTTGCAATCTCTCTTGATCTGCTGGAGATACCCCACGGTTATCGAGCAAACGTACCTCATTACATGCTCGCACCGACCATGGACCGAGGGAGGTTTCTCGGTCTTAAAATCAGATTTAAGAACACATGGGCCGGGAACGCACTCCAGTGGGAGCAGATCCACCGGTGGTTTGTCGCAGACCGGCCATGAAGAAGAAGAAGAAGCTTTCTCCTTTGGAACTATTTTAGATGTTTTCGCCATTTTATGAGTTGAGGAAAGAAGAAGATAGTAAGATTTGGTGTTTGAAGACTAGCGGTGAAACCTGAAGATTAATGAAGAGAAGAACTTAAGAGAGGTAAAGGATTAGAAGATTAGATTAAAGTGAAAGTAAAGTTTGAATCAATGAGGGGAAGGTCTATTTATGTATTTACGGAGACAGCTCAACAACAATAGTGGTCGACTGCTAACTGACGCTCATTAATGGTTTGGGGAACTGTACCGACGGGACATTTCAGTCACTTCCATCTCTTACGTCACGGTGATAACATCACAGTTTATCGAGGTCGAAAAGTTGAAGCCTCAATTCGTTTCTTGTCATTATATTCCAAAAAATGAGGGGACTATCTGTATACAGCTAAAATCGGAGCCACCCGATTTTATTATTGATCAAGACTGGAATGTTGCATCGAAGGTCGGCTTCAGCTAAATCAGGAAGCTGAGGCATCAAATTCGAGATCGAAGTCTCTTTCAAGATCGGGGTTAGTAGCAATCGAAGTCAAGAGAGACAGACACCGAGTAATATCGGAGATGGATTAATAACGGAAGAGCGAGATATCCGTGACTGCTCGAAGATCATGGCGTAAATCTCGGACCAGATCACATCTGAAGTGGTTTTAGCTAATTATGTGATTTTCTTATGTAATTAGAGTTATACCATAAGTAGAATTCTTCTGCTATATAAAGAGGAGTTCTAATCGTTTGTAGACATCATCATTCACAGAGATTAAAGCAATACATCTCTTTCTTTCTCATTTACATTATTGTTCATCAGTTTGTTCCATTTTCTAATGTTCTTGCACTTATCAGTTCGGGAGTATATCGACTCGAGGGCTGGAGCTTCATTTGAACTCTGATTTGATTTATTTATAATTCAGTTCTATCATTTACTTTCACATTTATCAATTAGTGTTGAGTGAAATCACATATCACTAAAATCACAATATAAGTTTAATTGTTATCCAAATTTTAGGGTAATCAAAGATATTTTAGTTGGGCGAGCACAAATGACTAAGACACCTTTGAGTACATCACATTTGAAATTCGTTTAACTTAAACTCGATTGGATATATAAGTGATTTATGTAGGATTTTATGCGATGGCATCAAACTAATATCACAAATCGTTCGTGAGCGAATTTGGGTCTAGGACTATCTCAATTTTGAAACTTGTCCCGAATTGATATTTACTCCACTTTTTATTATTTAATAAAACAAAAAGGGAAAGAAAGAAAAAAGATGATAGCAAGAAGAAATAAAGAGACAAGTAGGTTGTTTGGTGTGTGTGTGTGTGTGTTGGAGAAGTACAGAAGGAGGAGAAGAATGAGTTGGAGGTCCAAAATTACCAATTTTGAATAAGGTGAGGCTGCAAAATCTTAACTAAAGATGGAACAAAAAGAAAGGCATAAAGGGAAAACCATTAAGCACAAGAAACCAAGACTGTCAATTTTGATGCATGGAGAGAAGAGCTTGGAATTCTAAAGTAAGAGTAGTCATAAAGCAAGTCCTTGGATTTGTCTTGTTTTTTGAAGAGGCTTCTATTCCTCCCATTGTCCAATACCTCTACTTTATCTGGCTTTCTTGCAATTGTTGTATTCTCATTCTTTTGCCGCCTCAAAACTTATGTTCTCACAATTGAGCCATTTCATATCAAAATAAAAATAGCATAGAACAAGGTTAAAATGTCATTTGTTATGGACCGGAGGAAGTAACGTATTAGCATGAGTGAACATGTTAGCAAAGCTTAAATGCTAAAAGGTTCAAGAATCAAGAGAGTGAGCATAATTCTTATGAGGTGGCAGATGAGGTGGCATAAAGTTCAAACAGACTGGACTGGTCATTGTTTGGTCCAAAAGAACAAGACAAATGATAGGGATGTGGGGAACAAATGTTAAGGACCCGTTTGACCGTAAATATTGTCAAAATAAATTTAGATTTTATTTGGCAAAATACATGTTTGACCATAAATTTTATTTATATTTTGACAAAATCTCAAATTCCAAATCCCTCATAATACACATGTTTTTCCTAAATAAATTTGGAAAATATGTTTTGAAAATATATGTCATAACATATTTTCATTTTCAAGTCAAACGTCACCCAAAACAGATTTTTCAAAATAAATTTGGAGATCTACGGCAAAACGCTAGCTAAGATTCTTGTCTTCCCAAGAATGGTTCCAATTTTAACTTTCTATTCAAACCTGTCAGTGTCTTCTGAAACAGCCTTATATTATAGCAGGCTCATGATTGAAGTGAATCTTGAACTTCTTAAGATATTTGCCCTGGGTCCCTCCCTGCTTTAGTACCTTTAGTTTTGCAAATCCCATTAAAGATGACACACAAGTTTATAGTATAAATTCCTTAGGTAAGATAGTATGCAAGACTGAGTATAGCCACAGACAAAGCACTTATTCTCTCTTCTATTCCTCTTTAAGTGAAGAAATATGTGTTGTTCTTCCTGTAAGGTGATGGTTCTAATTCTTTGTATTGGGTTCTTAAATATTCAACCAAAGATGGTTTCTGCTCTGGGAAGTATAGATATTGCTCTCAGATGGGGAGATGGCAAGTTGTTTTTTCTCAGAAGTTCTCGGATTCTGAAAGCTGTTGACATGCAGGATCTACACACAGAGCTTAATATAGCGCCTGCCCCTGCAATAACGTTTGATCCAAATCAACCTAGCAAAAGAAGTGTGAAAAAAGGATCAGACCCCATCCACAATAGGTGCTGACGATCTTCGCAGAGTATGCAAGGATGAAACCATAACAATATTCAAGAAGAAAAAAGGAAATGGCTGCCTTCTTTTTTTCATTTTCAAAGAGAAACTTTAGAATGGTGGGAATTTCTGCATACCTCAGAACATTTTGTTCGAGTATAAGTCATTATTTGAAAGCAGACGAGGAAAGAGGGAAGCCACCAGCTTCATATGTTATGTAAAGCAAGAACCATAGTCAAATAGATTAGGCCTGCATGCTCATTGTCATACACAACAGAATGTTATCTTACACTACATAGGTTTTGTTAAACTTATCATTGTTTATTGTTCGAATATCAGTCTTTATTCAAAGCAGAACCTCATATTTATAGTAAAGCTAGAACCACAGTCAAATAGATTAGGATTTCCAATCTTGCTGTCATGAACAAGCCAATGTTATCTTCAACTATATAGGTTGGTTAAACTCATCATCACCTCTTGTGCATGCAGAAACTTCATATGCTATGTAAAACTAGATCAAGGGCAAAATAGAAAAATATATCCATGCTTATAATAGTTAATTTCAAACATCAGCAATTCTTGCATGTATGATGAAACATTGAATTTTCTGAACCTTTGTCTACTGCGCAATTTACTTCATCTCATTCATATGCTTACGATAGTAACATATTGTCAATACTGTCTATTGTTGGTTTCCTTTTTTCTCTCTTGACAAAGCATCACTCTGCATTTGAGTTAATTTCCATTTACATCAATGGTAATATTCTGGTTGTAAATAAAACATCTCTGCCGGAGAACAATCCAAGAGCCATAAACTTGTATATGCAACTTCATAATGAAAATAATATACAAGGAGTTGTCAAGAACGCCAACAAAACAGTTAAGTATTTTCATAGTGCAAGTGCTACTTAAAGAATCGAGCCTGACCTTGTAGCTGATCTCCTAATAGAACTAGCGGTCCTTAAGGAACAGCTATGAACTACCGTATCTGTTGTTGCGATGAGCCCTCAGTTGTATAAAAGACAACTTTCTTGAAGTTGCCTGCCAAATCATATCCACTGCATCATTAGGTTGGGATGGATATTGGTACTCAAAATGCTTGGTGAGCTCCTTTAGCCTTTTCAACATTTTGGTCCATTGATCCTCCTTGATTCCTCTAAGAAAGTTCAGAAGATAACCCTTCTTTACAGCATCTGAAGAACGGACAAAAATGCAGAACTTGGAATAATCGATAACATCTTCAAATGGTAGCTCAATGTCATCACTAATTATTACAGGAACACAGTGACTAGCAATGGCATCAAATAGGCGATTGGAAGAGGGAGTGTCTCCAGCAATATTCAGGCAGAATTTTGAAGAGGCCATTCCTCGTCCAGCCTCCCTGACGCCGTTTGATCTGATGCTCCCAAAGGTGAAGTGTACATCTTTTTCATCCTTGAGAAGGTAGTATAATTCTTGACGGATTGTTCCACCCTGGTATTATATAAGCAAAGAAATGAGATCATGTACTTCAGGTCAACAGCATAACGATCAAGCTCCTATTCTCAAGCTTGAAAATGACGGAAACAAGAAAATCACAGTTTTGTTACTTAAGTGACATCTAAAAATCATAATAAATAACTTCATTTTTCTGTTTGGCTTCTTCTGTTCCTATCTCCCTTCTTTCTTAAGGAGCTACTGACTGTATCAACAGCTCATGATGGGATTCTTCCAGAATTTCTTTGATAACCTTAGAACTAAATTAGATCTACAATGTCCTGAAACTATTAAAACAATTAAATCCATGACATCTTCCAAATTCCAAACACGATATTCAAATCATAATAATCTATCATATTTGGATAAAAGAGAACCAAGAGAGTAAAGTGGGGAATGCCCAACATTGACTCCGGGGGAAGGGGTTGGTGGTAGGGTAGGTGTAGTTATCATCATATTAATAAAGGTCAACAAAAAAGGAGTAACAGAGAAATATTTGTTATACTTGAGCGATAGAAAGAAAGAAATAATTTCAGTTCCTCTCTTAAATGCTGTACGTCCTCAACTATTCAAATATTACAACATAGAAACGGCCATTGCCTGGAGGTACCAGGCAAGAGAATATTATGGTGCATGCTATTTGTGAACCATGAACAATTTAAGTAGCATAGGGGATTCATGGACGACAAAGGGTTGAAATGAAAAGCTGCTGCTACTTTTTTCTTTCAAATTGATTTCGTAATTTCCGGCGAAGGTTTTACCATAATTAATAAGAGGATATGTAGAAATTTTATCTGGCAATAGTACTCAAATTTTGCTGCTGTTAAGTAGATTGGGGTGCAGCGACTAAATGCAGGCTATGTTGTAGTTAGATATAGATTAACTTTATCTGCCCTGAAAGTAGCAAAACAAGCGACAATATAAAATGCAGGCTAAAGAAGATATGCAACTTACATCTTTCCTATAAATTGCCCCCTGGAAATAAACCAATGTATCACGCTGTCTAAAAGAGGGCGAGTTCTCAGCATCTAATGTCCTGACCATATGTTTGTAAGGAGCAATCACATCCTTTTCAATGTTTGCTGTTCCAGCTCGGTACCTTCCAAAATCTGCAAGGACAAACATGGACGAGCCCAACTTCTTTCTTGCAACCAACATGCTATTGGGATGGTGAGCGACAATTAGATGATCCGCCCCACCCTTTAACTTCCACTCTTCTCTACTTCTTAAATACTCCACCACTCTATCCTGTAGTATTCCATTTAAACTTACCTTCTCCTTCCCATGAGGCTTAGAATGCCGATTGTAACTCAAAGACGAAAAAAAAGGCACAAAAATCACATCGGCTTCACTTGAATTCTGCACTCTAATAGCAGTGCATGGTCTAGTAATATTTGGTATATTTGACGATAGAAGGTCAAGTGTAAGCCAATATTCGATGCTATGCTGTAAATTTAAGCCGCCAGGGTATGAGGGTACTTGACCCTGTATACCAACATTAGGCCAAATTTCATTCCCACTTCCTTTCCAACCTAATAGCCCAAAGTGAAATTCAGGGGGTAAGTCATACATATACACCCTAAGAAGAGCTTGTTTCGCATCACAAGCTTTATTAACTCCTACTCCAGCTGAACTGTTGCTGGAACTGGATGTTTGACACGCTACCTCTTGGCTTTTCAAGCTTTGTTCAGAAGAAGTTTCAGGGATCAAGAAAGGGGCTTTAGATTCTCCACTTGTGACACTCGAGGTCGAGTAAAGGGAAGTACTATTAACAAGAATTAACCTAAACACTGATCTTGGTATGAAAGAATTGTCAGCAAATTGAAGAAGGGACAATGAAGAAACTACCAAAACGAAAACCGAAATGGCTATTAAACAAGATAGAAACCTGGATGCTAGCATGCTCTTTCCAAGAAACAATGACATTTTTTAAGCTAAAGAGATTTATGCCAACAATACTGATATAAGAAAAATAAGTATCAGCTTTTTCATTCACACAAATTCAGCAGGCACTAACTACTTCCATAAACCCCTGAAGGTTTTCCAAGAACCAAAATTGGTAAAGTTGAGATTTTTCACCACCAAAATTTAGCTCCTAAAATCCATAAAGTTTGAATCTTTAACCAGAATTTATGCTTTTACACTGCAGAAGAAGCTAATATATACCTGCAATACCAAAGAAAAATAAGGAAGCAAGATTTATCAGACATGCATTAGCTGCAGAATTAAAAAAGCCATAAAAAAAAACTGTCAGCTGAAAAACAGATTATATTTACACCTTTTATGATCTATTGAACAAGAAAAACCAAACCCAAATTGAGAAAAAAAAAACATGAATCTTGATGATTTGCAAAACCCAATATTTATTTCTAATAAGGTTCATCAAGATTCATAGATATTCAAGAAAGGAAATACTCAGCAAACACAGGCTAAAAGTTGAAAGAGTACCTGGTAAAGTTGATAGTACTTTCACATGGTTAGTCTGACCAGTTCTTGGTTTAAAAGGACCGATTCTTGGGATTGTCGGGTACAAAATATATTCCTTAAGCTTTCTTTTAATAGCCTTTAATATACTATAAGTTAATACCCCATTTGATTTAATTAATGTCCATATTAAAAATTGCAACTTTTGGAGAGGACTAAGAATGAAGTAACAGCTGGTGTAGTTGATTTTTGTGACCTCTACTTTTCTTGATTCAGACAAGATTCGCTTTAAACAATACGGTAATAACACATGATGAGGTTTTTGTTTCTTTCCGGTAATAGGTTCCTTTGAGATTAGGAGTCAAAGGAATTACGTGTCAGAACACAGGCAGTTGATCAAAGGTAAACTAATCTTGATTGTTTTTGGGTGATGGGTCCTATTGACCTTCTGAGTAGGATTTACGTTGTCATCACCGGCATATGACTCCAATGATATAATGAAGGTATGACATGTATTTTTTAAATACATTACTAATATTAACATTCGCGCGAACGCTGAACATGTAAAATATTTGAGTTAGTTAGATTCTATTTAATAATTTAAAATTTAAATGTTCTCAATAAATATAGATAATTGATATTTAGCTTAAAGTGTATATATTTCTATGTATATCGCCTTATATTTTACTTTTGTTTTGTGAGTTTTAGATGTTAAATGTGATGATTTATATTAATTTGAAGTGTTTTTATGTGTAAGAATGATTCGGGATCAATTGGGAGCGAAACGCGCGAAATTAGAGTCAAAACGCAAAAATCGGGCAAAAACCAATTTTGGGCGCCACCTGTGGCGCTGGAGGCAGAAACATTATGAGGGGCAGCGCCCTGGTGGGCGCCCGGCGCTAGCCAGGGCACCGGTGACGAGAATTTTTTCTATTTTGCCCGGGACACGGTTATTTCGGCCCTAAAACTACCCAACACGTATAAAAGCAAGTCTAAGCTTATTTTTGAGGGAGGGACGCCACTTTGGAGGAAATATACACATGGAATTGCTAGGGAGCGAAGGATTCTCAGTTTTCTTCATCTTTTTCTAGTATTTACAATTAACTCAACACTTATGCAATTGTTTGATATTAGCATGAGTGGCTAAACACCCATTGTTCTGGGGTTGTGGTTTAGCCTTGAATATTGTTATTCGACATTAGCTTAACCTTGATTATAGTTCACTCAATGTATGGTTATTTCTTCAATTCTGTGTTTAATTGCTTAATTGTCTGGCCAGCAGTTAGGTTCTATATACTATCTATGTTATGTTTGGGGAAGCCGTGNTGATCACAACCCTGGAATATTTGTCTCTATTGAATACACAACAATCAACTTGTTACTTGATAATTAGTTATTTTCTTAGAATCGTAGTATAAAATAGTTACATTCCTGGATTTTTATTTTGGCTTGATTAAATAACAATTACAGTGATTAGTAAGTAGTTTACACAAGTCTCTGTGGGTTCGACACTCGATTTATCATTATATTACTTGTACGACCATGTATACTTGCGTGTGCGTTTGGGATCAACAAGTTTTTGGCGCCGTTGCGGGGGACTTGAATATAGACTACTTTCTAGTTTTTTCTTTAATTGTTTATTTTGTCCAGTCTAACGTTACTTGATTGTTACTCTAATCTCAGGAACTCTGATTGAATGCGTAGGGTCAGAAGCCAGGACAGACTTGACGTCTTTGACCCCGAACCTGAGAGAACATTTCACAGGAGGTTGAGAGAAGCAAGGGATACAAACAATATTCAAGACCTCATTCAAATTCCTGTGAACATGGCAGAGGACCAACACATTGCCGTTCAGGAGGTAGCAATGCCCAGTATTGCTAGTGTTACCTCCAGCATTGTGAAGCCCAGAATCACTGGGCACTTTGAGCTGAAACAGAGCATGATCCAGTTAGTTCATGCAAACGGGCAGTTTATGGGTCTTCCACACGAGGATCCACAGCAGCACATTCTGAACATCTTGGAGATTAGTGATACTTATATCACTAACGGGGTCACGCCAGATTATGTGAGGCTCACGCTTTTCCCATTCTCTCTGTTGGACGAAGCAAAGCGACGGCTAAAGGTAGAACAAGCTAATTCCATTACAACATGGAGCGATTTGGCGAGAAAATTTCTGGCAAGGTTCTTCCCTTCAGGCAAGACTGCAAAGATCAGAAGTGAGACAGTCTCCTTTAAACAGAAAGTAGACGAATCTTTATATTCAGCATGAGAAAGGTTCAAGGGGATACTCAGAGACTGTCCTCATTACAATCAGACAAACGAAGTGTTAGCTCACACTTTCATTGAGGGGCTCCATCCCCAAACAAAAATTGTGGTAGATGCAGCAGCTGGAGGTCAGGTATTGGAGAAGAATTATGATGAAATATTTGCATTATTAAATAAATTCTCCAAAAGCAATCTAGACTGGCAAGGTGAGATGGGAAGGAGTGTGGTTCAAAAGTCACCAGGGTTTCTTGAACTAGATGTTGTCTCAGCATTGTCAGCTCAGATCTCTACATTGACTAACCAAGTCAATCAGATGACCCTGATCATTAACAAACAAAAGTCTCAACCACTGCAACAGGCCCAGCCAGTGCAACCAGTGCAACAGATTCAGGTATTTTGTGAAGTCTGTGGAGAGGGTCACATGAGCAATCTATGCCCAGCAAATCCAGAGTCTGTATATTTTGTGGGTAATGTAAATCGAGGCCAAACAAATCAGTATGGGGACACTTACAATCCCAACTGGAGGAACCACCCAAATTTCTCTTGGGGTGGAAATCAAGGCAATCAGATGCAGTATCGGCCTCAAGCACCTCAACAACAATACATACCACCTCAGGCTGAACAATCAGCTAGCCTTGAGGAGATTATGAAGAGAACGATGAACGACCAACTTGCTTTCAATCAGAAAATAATGGCTGATCACCAGGCCCAAGCAGCAGCAATGAGAAATCTGGAACGCCAAATGGGACAACTTGCTAGTGCCCAAAATACCAGACCGGTAGGAGCTCTTCCTAGTGATACTGAGCCTAATCCTAAGGCTCAAGTCAATGCAATCACCTTGAGAAATGGAAGAATACTAGAAGAAACTCCAAAGACAAAGAAGAATACAGCTCATCTTGAAGGAGAATTAGTTCCCAAGACAGTTGAGGGGAATGAGAAAGATGATAAAGGACCCGAGTCAGTAATTGAAACAAGGTCACCACCTCCATTTCCACAAAGACTGCAGAGGCAAAAATATGATGCTAAGTACAAGAGATTCCTAGATATGTTGAGCCAAGTGAGTGTGAATTTGCCTTTGGTGNGCAAAAAGATGATGCTAAGTACAAGAGATTCCTAGATATGTTGAGCCAAGTGAGTGTGAATTTGCCTTTGGTGAAAATTTTGCAAGAAGTGCCCAAGTATGCGAGGTATCTCAGAGATATTGTGGAAAATAAATGAAAGATATGCAGAGTTCGAAACAGTTGCACTTACTGAAGAGTGATGTGCCAGGGTTCAGAGTAACCTTCCTCCTAAGTTGAAGGATCCTGGGAGTTTCACAATTCCTTTGTCTCTTGGAAAA